>CM065428.1:28837500-29130000 GCA_033030585.1 Hippophae rhamnoides | reverse complement strand
ACTTTTTCTGTCTGAAGTCAGTACTACTCACGTGCCTCATTTTTACTTAAGCAATTTGGAAGTTTCTCTCGCAAACACTACGTAGTGTCCTAGTCTGATTTCGATTTCAACCTTTCAAATTTGACACATTACCTGCATTTTCATTCTCAAAAATGGACATGAAATCCCTAAAATCACCGTGGATCTAGATTTATTTTGGGAATCGTATCTCTTCTCCATTGCGATCAGTTTTTTGCATTGAATCCAATGGGTTCGAGCCAGTCCGTGGAACTGGCCAATGACAGCGAAGAAGAAGAACGCGACAAGGAAGAAGACGAGCATGACGATAATGGTGAGTCCCATGGTCGAAGAGAAGCGGACCCTCATTTGGTCAAGAAGGTTCTACAACAAGAGCCAGAGATGTTACCTTGTTACGCATCTGCGTCGCCTCTGTCTCCACAGCTCTCCTCTTTAGGCACACCTCGGTTGGGACCATCAATCAAGGTGTGGGACCCCTACAACGTTCTTGCTCCGCCTCCGCCCTTTCCGCCGCCTGTGTTTTCTCGAAGCTTCTCGTCGAGTACGATGGACAACGAAGATCGGATGATGGTGACAGAGGTGTTTCTGATCACTCATGGTGAAAGTGAGTTGAATCTGAGGCCGGACTTAGTGGGAGGTCGGTGCCCTGAAGCGAGCTTGACCGCCATTGGGAAGCGTCAAGCTAGAGCTTTAGCGGTGTTCTTGAATTCTCAAGGTATTCGATTTAATTCCGTTTATTCGTCTCCTTTGGATCGAGCTCGATCCATGGCAGTTTCTGTTTGTAAAGAAATGAACATTTCGGAAGAACAAATACAAACCTCTGATGCACTTGCAGAGATGAGTCATGGCCATTGGGAGGGTTGTCTCCAATCAGAAGTATACACAACTGAAGTGTTGAGCTTCATTGATAAACTTCAGCCTGATTTCTCTGTACCCTCCGGAGATTCACTTAGGCAAGTTGAATTTCGAATGGTCAATTTTCTAAATGGAACAGTTTTGGGATTGCCTGAAAAGTTCAAATTGGATTTATTATCACCTCATCAGAACGAGAATCATGGGTTTTCACACCATAGTTCCCATGTTGTAACCAACTCAATTAATGAACGAGATCTGCTTCAAAGGCAAAGGCCTAACCTCCTTAGGAAGAAATCGGGAAAGAGTAGACTACAATTTATGACTACAACAGGAGAACATGAGGTAGAGGAAGAGATTTCTCCTCAGGAATCAAATCTCCATAGCTCCTTATATGATTTAAGTAGCAGGAGCTCTTCCTATGCCTCTTCTTGTGTTGGTGTTTTCAGTCATTCAGTGCCAATTAAATGTCTACTTACAGGGCTTCTTGGGTGCAGCCCAGTAATGTTGCATAAGTTTTGTATAGAAGATTCTTCTGTAACAGTGTTGCAACATTCATGGAGAACAGGTTGGCAGATTAAAAGATTGAATGATATTGCACACCTTAGGCTTCTCTAGTTGGATTGTTCTGATCTCGAAACTTGATCATGTATGATTAGTGCTTGGTTAGGGAATGTGAAAATTCTAGCAGGAAACAGAATGGACAAGAAGAAAAAGGCAAGGCTTGTCAATTGATTTTTGGTAAGTCTAATTTTCTCTATCATTTGTTTGTATGTTTCAGAAGTCTCATGTCCTGTTTTCTCCTTTGATGTAATTTTTCACCATTGAATTTTTAATCAAATTGTTATAATTATTACACAAAACCTCTGAAATTGATGCAGTTTTTCTCCTCATTGATACGCCAATTAACTATGGAGCACTTTTTTATACATCAAGTTGTTATTATGCAGCAACTATATGGCATGCAACTACTGCTCAAGATAGTTAGAGACCAACTTTTTCTTTGACCGTAATTGATTGCGGCATCAGTTGTATTTTTCTCAATTATATGTAAATTATCACCAATTTGGAGAGTCGAGTATCATATTTACATGCTTGTCATATTCGTTGGACACAACAGTTTAGCTTCTATCTTCATAGTCCTTTCATGGTTGGATGTTAGCTAATAACAAGTTTGTGTACTGCTGCTTAGTTCATCTACGTTTTCATTGCATTTGTTGAAAAAACAAGAAATAACTCTACACAAAAGAACTCTTATTATTTTCTTCATGTTTTCATTACAATTGTATAGCTATTTATAAGGAAATTTTACTCCTTCAATTACTCTTTGAATTAAACATCCCTTGATTTACTTCTTGAATTAAGGATTACTTGTTTTACTCCTTGAATTAAGGATTCCTTGTTTTACTCCTTGAATTAAGGATTCCTTGTTTTACTCCTTGAATTAAGAGCTAATATCCAATACTCCCCCTCAAGTTGGATCCAAAAGGTTTATGGATCCAAGCTTGGACAAAATTCGTTGAAACTGATGAGAAGCCAAGGGCTTGGTGAAGATGTCAGCTAGTTGGTCGAAGCTTCTTGTATAATGTGTCTGAATCACTTGTGATTGAACTTGTTCACGAATGTAATGACAATCAACTTCAATGTGTTTCGTCCTCTCGTGAAACACTGGGTTTGATGCTATATGCATGGCTGCCTGATTGTCACAAAATAAGGACATAGGAAGAGTTGTAGGAACACCTAAATCACATAGAAGACCTTTAAGCCATATCAACTCACACGCAGTTGAAGCCATTGCACGATACTCAGCTTCGGCACTTGATCTAGCGATGACAGTTTGCTTCTTACTCTTCCATGTGACCAAGTTTCCACCGACAAATGTACAGTAGCCAGTGGTGGACTTGCGATCGATTGCATTCCCTGCCCAATCAGCATCACAATACCCTATGATTTGTGTGTTGTCATTCTTCTTCATGATGATACCACGACCCACTGATCCTTTTAAATAGCGTAAGATCCTTTTAACAAGGGTCAAATGCTCAAGTGTTGGGGAGTGCATGAATTGGCTCACAATACTTACAGAATATGTGATGTCAGGTCTGGTGATTGTTAGGTAGATCAACTTACCAACCAGTCGCTGGTAATAACTTATATCCGTGAGTGGCGTGCCCTTCAAGCTAGGTTTGAGCTTGCTGTCAAGAGGGGTAATGGCTGGTTTAGCATCACTCATGTTAGCTTCCTTGAGAAAATCTAGGACATATTTCCTTTGGTTAAAAAAGAGTCTCTTGTGCGAGGTTGTCATTTCTATACCAAGAAAGTACTTCAATATCCCAAGGTCTTTAATTGCATTATCACCTGTAATTATCAGATCATCTATATAAATCAACACAACCAATTTTTCCATAGTTCCTGTGCGAACAAATAGTGAAGAATCAACATTGCTGCTTTTGAAACCAACACTAGTGAGAACTGAGCTTAGCTTGGCATACCAAGCTCGTGGGGATTGTTTCAAACCATAAATAGATTTGTGCAATTTGCACACTAAATCCAGTTCATTGCTTTGAGGATGCCCGGGTGGCAATTTCATATAGACTTCTTCTTTGAGATCACCATGCAAGAATGCATTCTTCACATCCATTTGGTACATGGACCACTCCTTGTTTATAGTCACAGACAGTAGCACTCTTACTGTGTTCATTTTTTGCAATAGGTGCAAATGTTTCTTTGTAATCCACCTCGAATGTTTGAGTGAATCCCCGAGCCACCAATCTTGCTTTATACCTCTCAATTGATCCATCTGACTTGAATTTTAGCTTATAAATCCATTTGCAACCTACGACTTTCTTGCCTTTTGGAAGTTTGGTGATGCTCCGTGTGTTGTGTTAATCTAGGGCTTTAAGTTCTTCTTGCATGGCTTCCTTACACACCTCTTGGCTATTGGCCTCATGAAAGTTTTGAGGCTCACTGTAACTCGATATAGTGTTGATGAATGCAGCATGGGTTGGTGTCACTCTCTTATATGACACATAATTTGAGATGGGATGTGTGGGTTTGTAGGTGACAAAGTCTTGAAGTCTTGTGGGAGGTTGCCTAACACGCATTGGATTACGTCGTGAAGCAGGAGGAGTTATCTCACACTCGTTCACATCTTGTACCATATTGTGAGGATCATCTTGATTATCACCATCTTCATGCAGTGTACCATTAAGAAGAGACCCTTCATTGTTACTTTCAGTGAGAGATGTATCAATGTTGACATGGTTGGGATCTTGTTGTTGTAGAGCCTCAAGTTCGATTCTTGGTAATGGAAACACATCCAAGATGTCATCCCTTTGACTTGTGATTTCATGTGACTTGTTGAAAAAAAGGGTTAGTTTCATAAAATCGAACATCTTTAGACACAATTAATCTCCTAAGTTGGGATCATAACACTTATTTCCCTTTTGTGTAGATGAATAACCAAGAAAAATACATTTAACAGCTCTAGGATCTAATTTATCTCGATGATGAGATTGAATATGTACAAAACAGATACAACCAAAGACTCTAAGGTGTGAGAGATTAATTTTCCTTCCTTTCATGACCTCTAGGGGAGACTTGAAATCCAAGACTCGGCTGGGTAATCTATTGATGATGTAAGCAGCTGTCATAACCCATTGGGACCAGAATCTCTTTGGTACATTCATTTGTAGCATTAATGCTCTAGTTTTTTCAAGTAAGTCCCGGTTTTTGCGTTCAACTACACCATTTTGTTGAGGTGTGCCAACACAACTTGTTTGATGCATAATGCCATGAATGCTCAAATATTGTTTCATGATATGGGACATGTATTCGGTGCCATTGTCAGACCTTAAGGTTTGAATTTTAGAGGAGAAATGATTTTTAACAAGGTTATGAAAGTCCTTAAATACTTCCATAACTTCATTCTTAGACTTTAAAAGATATAACCATGTGACTCGAGAAAAATCATCAACAAAAATCACAAAATACTTATAACCATCAAAAGAATCATTAGTTGGTCCCCATACATCTGAATGAACTAGTTCAAAACTTTTACTAGCCCTAGACAAGGAAGAATTAAAAGGCAATCTAGTGGCTTTAGACAAGTGGCAAGTTTCATATGCAATTGCATCATTTCCTAAGTTTGGAAATAAAGTTGACAAAATTGGTGGAGAAGGGTGAGCTAAACGTTGATGCCACAATTGATTATCTTGGATAGGGTTAAATTTGGCTTGAAACTCTCTGGGATTGCTCTTGGATATGTAATAGAGACCATCTAAGTAAAACCCTTCACCAATCGTCTTTTTGGTGGCACAATCCTGAAAAATGACATTGTGAGGAGAAAAAATGGCTAAGCAATTCAAGGTATTTGTGATTTTTCCTACAGACAGAAGTTGGAAGGGAAAGGAAGGTACATATAAAACCGCCGACTCGATTTCATCTGACATTAATTTTATTTTTTCCTTTCCTAAAACCTTTACATTCTCATCATTTGCAATTGAAACTTGAGAAGGATTTGCTAATTTTTCAAACTTATGAGATTTTGACACATGGTTTTTCATATGATATGTGGCACTTGAATCTACAACCCAAAAATCATGCAACATATTTATTTTAAGAGCAGTTTTAAAGGCTTTTATGATACCTTGCATGTCCTCTTGTGGTATGAGTTTTGTATCTGCCAAGAAACCTACAAACTTGCCTAGCAATCTTTGTCGAGTTTCCTTCTTCTATGCTATCCACACACCAATTTTAACTCCTCCCGTCTTGTTTTGAAGATACAACATAAACTCATTCATAAGTTCGGTGGATTATTTGTGAAGTTTTTGAATGGATCAGACCCATTAGAGGTAGAGGCAGAAGCATGATTTGCACGGTGTGCAGTACGATTCACTTTCTGTAAATCTTTATCCTTTATAAAATCAGGTTTTAATTCTGAATGTATAATCCAACATGTGTCCTTAATATGGCCCGTATAGTTGTAGTGTTGACACTTCAAGTTTGGATGCTTCCCTTTGTACTTTCTCTCGTTGGTTAGATAGGCTCTTGCCTCAGGTGCACTAACCATTGTATCCTTGTTCATGACTTTCCTCCTTACTTCTTCACGTTGAATTGTCGCACATACATTGGTGAAGGAAGGAAGTTCAGTATTCATGAGTATGTAGCATCGTATATCTTCATATGTTGAATCGAGATTGGACAGAAATTGAAATATCTTATCTTCTTCCGCTCTTTTTCGTAGCAGAGCTACATCGATTGTATGAGGTCATGTTGAAATATCTTATCTTCTTCCGCTCTAAAGGTCATGTTGCTAGTCAATTGTTCTCAGAAAGACCCTAAAGAATAACCTATTAGAATTGAGGAGGGTGATTATAACGTTTGCATGGAAGAATAACCTATTATAATTGAGGAGGCTGGTTATAACGTTTGCACGAAAGAATAACCTAATTATAATTGAGGAGGGTTTATAACGTTTGCATGGAAGCTGCGGTGAAAAAGTGTGATGAAGAGGGGATGTATTGAAGAAGCTAATGATACTTCTATTGTCACTAGTGGTACAAAATGGGCTGGATCTGTCCAACTTGTTTCATATGTCGGCTAGCCCAATGGTCTGTTAATTTTTTTTTCTCAATCTTCTCAGAATTCTTAGCTGTCTCTCTCTCGGTCTCGGTCTCTCTCTCTCTCTCTCTCTTAAAGTCAAACAATGCCGTCGAAATTTGACCTCTCTTGAGTGGTGGATGTGTACGCTCGAATCAATGGCGGTGAAGTTAGAGTGGTCAGTTCACTTGGTCAAAAGATGGTCCACTCGGTCTATCCCCAAAGATTGGAGAAGATATTGCCAAAGAGACAGTTATGGACTAGAAGGGTCTACGAGTCACAGTGAAAACTCACCGTCTAGAATCGTCAAGCTAAAGTTGTTGGGATATATGGCTCAGCTGTGTGCCCGTAAGATTAAGAATAAGAAATAATAAATGTACAGGAATTAAAATGAAGTGACAAAATATTTAACTTGGTTAACCCACTTAATGTGAGAGGCTCTGAAAACCTTCATTATATTAAATGTGAGAATAACAATTCTCTCAAGTTTATGCCCAAATTTGAGGTATTTTAATATTTAATATTACACTTTCAAAGTGCATCTTTCACATTCACAAATATGTGGTACGTTTCTCGCTATTTTATATCTATAGGTATTTTTATTCTATGCAGGAACACTCACTTTTCTTCTCACAGCTTGAACATTTCTTTACCTCTGCTTATTTGTTTCTCAGCTCTGAGATGATCTTTGTTGCCTTGCTACAAGCCATTGGCTGTAAAGGAATGACAGTCTTTCCTTCTCTTTCTTTCACGTGGGTGGTAAAGTAAAAGAAATAATTGGAGGGAAACCCCATCAACTCTCCCCCTCTACTT
This sequence comes from Hippophae rhamnoides, assembly GCA_033030585.1. Lineage (NCBI taxonomy): Eukaryota > Viridiplantae > Streptophyta > Magnoliopsida > Rosales > Elaeagnaceae > Hippophae > Hippophae rhamnoides. Next base: position 29,122,719 of record CM065428.1, on the reverse strand, counting down.
CGTAGAGAGAGGAATCACAAATTCGCTCCATCATGTCGAGCTCCTTACGACTATTTTAGAACATAGCTCAAGTTTTTGCTTTGAGACGAACTTCGTTAGCATATCAGCAACATTCTTGTTGGTATTATTCTTCTTCACTTAATTAATCAGGTTTTTTTCAAGGACTTAGTGTATCCAATACTACCTTACAATGATGTGCTTTTTGCGAGAGTGATATGTGGCATTTGTGCTTAAATCAGTGGCATGTTGGCTATCATAATAAATCACATAATGATCTTATTGTAAACCTAATTCTTGAAGAAAAACCTTCATCTACAACATCTCTTTTTCAACTTTTATGACCACAATATATTTGGCCTCTATTGTAGGTTACTTAATACATTTTTGTAGTTTGGAATACCAAGAAACAGCTCCCCTGCAAAAGTAAACACATAAGTCTACCATCAACGTCTCATGCATTGTCTGCATTTGTATAACTTTCCAAGATTGGTTTTCCTTTTCCAAAGCTCAAGCATAACTTGGATGTACCCCTTAAATATTTAAACATCTATTTTATTGCTTCCCAATGCACTTTAATTGCTAGGATTTAATAGAAATCTAATAGTGATTCCTATTGCATGAGCAATATCTAGTCTAATATAGACCATAGTGTACATAAGGTTACCAACAACCGAGGAATATGGAATCTTTTCTTCCTCTGAAGATGGACATAATTTCTTAGTGAGTTTAAATCGACCACCAAGATGTGAATTAACCTTTCTTGTTAAATTGTTCAAAGACACACTCAACGTATCTCTCTTGACACAACCATAATTTCTTAGACCTTCTGGCACAAATTATTTCCATGTCCTAAATTTGTTTGGTTGGATTGAATTTTTTCCTATTAAAGACTTTTGTTAATCCATTCTTCAACTTATTGATCACTTCAATGTCTTCACTAACTATTATGTCATCTGTTTAAATTTGGGTTTACACATTTATGGATATCTACGTAGGTCCCCTGTCTGAGATATTATGGTTCTACTTGGTTGATATACATAGGAGACCAACCTTAGGAAAGTTAACGCATTTCTTTCGTTCTTTTCAATTCTCGAACTTGATCCTGATCACTTAAGACCTTAATAGGAAACAACTTGGTATCATCTGGACTAGTTAGTCCAGATGGTACCAACTTCTAAGAGTCTGTGGCTAAAAGGGCCTAAGTCACGGGTTCGAGGTTGGAGAAGGCGAAAAAAACCAACAAACTGGCCAATGTGAATTTCAACTAGAGGCTAGGGGACCCTTGGGGATATTATCTAAACCCAGCATAAGATGCTGGTAAAAAGGGTGCCTTTTGATGTTTGAACCTAGGTTGGCACATTTAAGGATATTTGCGTAGGTCTCTCGTCCTAGGTATTATGGTTCCACTTGGTTGATATACACATGAGACCAACCTCAGGAAAGGTAACGCATTTCTTTCGCTCGTCCCAACTCTCGAACCTAGTCCTGACTACTTAAAACCTTAATAGGAAGCGAGTTGGTACCATCTGGACTAGGTCTTCTATGTATATCAACCAAGTAGAACTATAATACCTCGGATGGGAGACCACAGATATCCTTAAAAAAAAATTCATAAGCAATTACAAATTACAATTTGACTAAATTCAAAACTAGGTTTTTTGTAATAAATGTCAACTACCCTTTTATTTCTATAAGAAAAATACCACATAGGTCACTTAATGCAAAAATGACACTTCGATTCTATGTTCATTTTTTGTAATAGTTTAGTTCTATTATTATTAGAAAGGTACCGTATAAGAAAAAAATTAATTTTATTTATTTATTTTTTCAACGGTACTAGATAGAGACTGTTTTAATTTAAATAGGTTGTAACTGAAAAAATAGAAAGAAAAAAATAGAAAAAAAATCAAAATATAAAAAATAGTCATTTATATTTGTATCATCACATTTTAATAATAATAGAACTAAATTATCGTAAAATATAATACATAATCCAAGTGTCATTTTTAAAATAAATATAAGGTTTATCCAATCATCCTCCCTTATTTTATATTTTTCTAAGGAACTTATTCCATTGCCTAGGAAAAGACTGAAACTTTAATGACTGCCAAAAAAATGAAAGACCAACTGTTCCATAAGAGTCCACCAAGAAGAGAAACTAGAAGAACTTATTAAATTTGAAAGACTTCACTATTATACTGAGACTGGATTAATTTTTCAGCAAACTGATTAAACTGAGAAAATAGAGGGAAAACAAAGAAAAACTAAACTAAATTTTTTTGCAGAACAGTCTAAGGTATACACTGTACTCACTTAATACATAGCATATGAAAACATCTGATATTCTGAAAGTTGAACCAAATATCGAAAACAGTTCTTTACTTTTGACATCTTCTAACTCTGTCACCACGGTTTGCCTTCTCCATCTGTAGCCAGGTGTAGTCAATTATATAAAGAAAATGTTAGAAAAACTGAGTCTTATTTTCTTTTCTTGTCTCCTTTTACCAGATTATTAGCCCAAACCGTGATAGGAAAAGCTAAATAACACAAGGGATTTAGACTTGGATTAGAGACTAAATAACTTGTATTGCCTAAGTTCCTCAAATTAAACAATTTAACATTTGGTCCTTAATCTATTACATTTGGCTTTTGTACTCTGTTTCCCTAACAAACTTTAGTCATAATCTTTTAAAATGCATAATTGCAACCATAACCTTTTAACATTTAATAGTTTTAATCCACTTTAGACTTTGATTCCTAACCTTTTATGACAATTGTTAAATTGGACCGAAAATATTATTTTTAAAAGATTAGAAACTAAATTATGTGTTTTAAAAGGTAAGCGACCTAATGTTGTTTTGAGGTAAAAGTTAAGTACCAACACTACAAAAGGCATTATATTTTAACAGAAGTTTCAAAATATGTGACTAATATGTCACAATTAAGTCCCCAAAATGTTATGTTTGAGACCAAAGTGATAAGTTATTTAGTTAGGGAACCTTTGCGTAATTGAGTCAAAAGTTTAGTACCTTAAAAGCAATTTAATCTTTGCTGGTGTTATACATGTGACTTCTTCATGCACTCTTATGAGAGTAGTGTCTGTTGGGAAAATCGGGTATATTTTCCCTATTCTAAGTAGTTACTATTCACTTATGATTTAAATGAATAGAACTCAAACTAACCCGACAAAATAATGCTATTGGAAATATAATGCTAAAATAAACTAAAACAGATATTGAAACAGAAATATTAAAGCAGAAAAATAATAACACGAGAAATTTAACGAGGTTCGGTATAAATGTTACCTAGGTCCTCGGGCGTCGTTGACCACTTCCACTATCTCCAAATGAATGAACTTCAAAATTACAACTAATTGGGCAAAATTGAGCTAATCAATTACCCTTACAAAAGAGAGGAAGATTTACAAATTTTTGGGATGTTTTACAAATGGTGAAGGAGGGCTTTATTTATAGCCCAAATCCAACACCCATCTTCATTCTAACCAATGTGGGACTTTCTAATTTTCTCACTAGGAAGCAATATATAACAAATCTCCACCTTAGCGACTTAGTGGTTTAAATGATTTCTTCAATTGCTAGATCAACGACGCCAACGCTAATTCAGATTTGTAGGATGTTAATCAAGTCAGGACAATGTTTGAACTTGATTCCGTTATTCCTGTGAGTCAATCATGCTCTGCCGGGATTCTCTGTCGTACTAATCTTCCGAACTAGTACTCCAATCTTCTTCAATAATCTACTCGCGAAAATGATATGAACATCAATGTGCTTTGTACGTGCGTGGTAGACTTGGTTCTTTGCTAAATGAATAGCTTTGACTATCACAAAACACCTTGATATGTTTTGACCAACTCCCCAGTCTTCAAGCAAACCTCGTAACCAAATAGCTTCCTTCACACCTACGTAGCGCCATTATACTGCCCTCTGTAGTAGACAAAGCAGCGTGACCTGAAGGTAGACTTCCAATGGCGGTGCTAGCAAGAGTAAACACATAGGTAGTTGACCGAGGCGCTTATCTAAATCTCTGCGTAGTTAGAATCACAATGATCCGATCGCATTACGTTGACCAATGGTATTATCCTGTTGAAATACTAAACCAACATTTACAATATTTATAATATACCGTAGAATCCATTTCTGACCAACCAATGTCCTTTACCAGGATCATGCATGTACTGCTACAACACCAACCACATGTGAAATGTCGAGGTCTTAGACACATTGCATACATCAAGCTACCAACTGCATTTTGCATATGGTACTTTTGCCATATATTCTCGTTACGCATCATTCACGAGGAGATAATTGAGCAAAGCTTAAATTGAGGAACTAGCGGAGTACTTACGGGTTTTTGTCTGTTCATTCATACCAAAAGCGTTGTAGTATCCGCTCACAATATTGACTACGGGTCAAACTAAGCTTCCGCTTCTTCCTATCTCTGCCATCTCCACGTCTGAGAATCTTCTTGGCTTCTCCCAAATCTTTCATCTCAAACTCGACTTAGTTGAGCCTTGACTTTTCAATTTCGCTTGGCTCTTGATGCAATCAACATATCATCGACGTCTGATAGGAGATAGATGAAAGACTCATTTTGTAAGCTATGAAAATACACACTGATGATCGTGTGTGCTTACGAGTATACTTTTGTTGCAACATAAACTGATCAAATCGTTTGTACCTTTGCCTTGGAGATTGCTTCAATCCATACAATGATTTGTTGACTTGCTACAAACCAAATTCTCTTTACCGAACAATAAACCCTTCACGGTTTGAGACATATAGATTTCCTCTTCTAAGTCACCGTGTAAAAATGCATTTTTCACGTCAAGTTGAACTAGTTCCAAATCAAATTGTGCTACCAAGGTCAACAAAATTCTAATGGAAGAATGTTTTATTTGGAGAAAATACCTCGTTATAATCGATTCCCTCATTCGGCGTAGCCCTTAGCCACCAACCTTGCCTTGTAGCGAATACCATCTTTGTTAGAAATCCATCTTTCTTTGCATACACCCATTTGCATCCAATTGCCTTCTTGCCTTTAGGTAGTTGTGTCAACTTCCGTGTTTTATTCTTACGAAGGGACAAAAGTTCTTCATCCACGGCTTCCTTCTATCTTTCAACTTCGAGGCTTCGGTTGCTTTATATATGGAAGGAACATCATCATGCACCTGTTGAAAGTGCACAACCACCGTATTCTTAAAGCGACGGTGAGGTCTTCAAAATCCTTGTATCGACGGTACCTTGACATTTTGTCGTCGTGGCCTATCAAAGCTGCAGTTTCTTCTTGTTCTTTGTGGAGGTTCTGGGTTAAAACCTCTTCATCGATTCATCTTGTCAATGGAGGATCAACATCTTATCTTCGCTAACTTGGATTAACAGTGCGCTTTCAAACTCCACTTGTTTCGGAGTTTGCTCCACTCTTTCTAAAGTGCCATCAATCTTCTTAGTTACCTTTCAACAATGCGAGATTCATCAAAGGTAACATCTCGCTAAAGATTATCTTTTCGTTTCAAGGCACCGTAGTCGATATCCCTAGAACCCGGAGAAGGGATCCCCGAAAAAATGGCTTTCTTGGCTCTTGGGTCCCGACTTTGATTACATGTTACATGGTAGTATGCAATTGAACCAAACACGTATAAGAAATCGTAATCTCAAACAGGGTTTTCCGAGACCATTACCTCCATGGCGTTTTGCCTTCAAGAGAGACGGTGATGGTAGACGGTTGTGAGATGACATGCATATGTCCAGACCTCGACCAATCTGCTTGCCTAAACTAGCATTTGACAACGTACAAGAACCTTTTCCAAAGAAAGTCCGGGTTCATACGCTTCGCAACTCCGTTTTGTTGTGGTGTTTTTCGAATAGTGAAGTGTCGCCTTATCCCTTCTTCTTCACAAACTTTCATAAATGGATCATTTGTGTACTCGGTGCCATTATCGGACCTTAGACGCTTGATCTTTTTACCGATACCGAGTCTCGATCATCTTCTTCCACTTGAGAAAAATACCTAACACTTCATCCTTTTTCTTCAGCGAGATACACCCGAAACTCTTACGGAGAAGTCATGCGAAAGTGACATAATAATGTTTGCCACTCATGGATGGAGTTCTTGTTGCCCCATACATCGGTATGGATGTAATCCAAATACCCTTTGTATTATGAAGAAGCAGTGCCAAAGCTTACTCTTTTCTCTCGCTACTCCAATACCGCAATGCTCCGAGAATTCCAACTTAGGTTCGCACCTTTTAACAGCCTTGCTTTACTAGAATCTGTAAGTTTTTTCACCAAAGATGTCCCAAACGCATATACCTGACTTGGTAGTTTCTAAATCTCTTTCTTCATCCGAAACTGCGTGATCTTTGTCCCGATAACCGTACTTACCAAGGTAGTAGTACGAGTTATTCTTCCGAACACCTTTCGTCGCCGCTGAAGTGCTCGAAGTAACCTTGATACCCGATTTTGTATGGTCACGGTGAAGCCTTTTGATTCTAAGACTCCCGCGGCAATGAGATTCTTCTTCATACGGAACATAATGAACATCTGTCAAGATCTGGTTGAACCATCTTGATTCTTCAAACGAATTGTATGCCGATTCCCAAAACTTTGCATGGATAATCATTACCCATGAAAACAACTCCACCGTCTAGTTCTTCAAAGTTAAAGAACCAACTCCTTGTTAGGAGACATATGGAAAGTACATGCTTTGAATCAAAAATCCAATCACTAGGATGAGATGATGTTGACGAACCAACCAATGCAAAATCCGAATACGAATTGCTTTCGGCTACTACATGCATCAGTTGCCTGACTTTTCCTTTCTTTTGTAACTTTGGACAATTTTTCTTCCAATGGCCTTTCTCATGAAAAAGGCACATTCATCTTTACCAAGTCTTCCTTTTGATGAGATCTACCTCTCCTTCCTTTATGTTGTGTTTGCGGACGTCCTGCTACTGACAATGCCTCTGCTTTGCTTCATTCACCGCTTTCTCTTTTATCTTTCTTTCTAATTTCATAACTATACAAAGCGGTATAAACTTCCTCAAAAGACACTTTATCCTTCCCGATGAGTAAGCTCGTAATAAGATGATCAAACTCATCGAGGAAGGGAGGATAACAAACATCAAGGCTAAATCTTCATCTTTAAAAGTTTCATCCATATTTAACAAATCACACTAATTGATTAAAAGCGATAATGTGAGTGGATTTATTGTAGTACCTGGAGGTATTCAAATCGGAACAACTTCTTCTTCAAATAGAGGATTTTGTCCACGCTTTTTCATGAACTTTTTCTCAGCGCCTTCCACAACTTGCGGATGTCTCCATGAACGTGTACTTTTGTTCTCTTGAGAGACACGAACGGATTGTACCACGTACGATCGGTTTGATATTTTTCCACTACTTCATCTGCTCCATCGGTTTCTCTTCTTCAATGGCGATGTCTAGACCTTGTTGAAAGCAGAGCATCTAGAACTTCGCCTTGCCACATGCCGAAATGGCCAGGTTCCATCAAACTTCTCCACCTCGAACCTTGCGTTCATCACCCGTAGTTACGCGTGGACGTGATGGCCTTTGTTTGAAAGAAATTTTTTTCTTCGCCATTTCTTCAAATTACAACAACTAGCAACTATATTCCAATAGCAAACAAACGGAATACAAACAAATGCCTAGGTAAAAAACACAGCTCGATGCCAATTGTTGGGAAAATCAGTATATTTTCTCTATTCTAAGTAGTTACTATTCACTTATGATTTAAATGAATAGAACTCAAACTAACCCGACAAAATAATGCTATTGGAAATATAATGCTAAAATAAACTAAAACAGATATTGAAACAGAAATATTAAAGCGGAAAAATAATAACACCAGAAATTTAACGAGGTTCGATATAAATGTTACCTAGGTCCTCAAGGCGTCGTTGACCACTTCCACTATCTCCAAATGAATGAACTTCAAAATTACAACTAATTGGGCAAAATTGAGCTAATCAATTACCCTTACAAAAGAGAGTAAGATTTACAAATTTTTGGGATGTTTACAAATGTTGAAGGAGGGCTTTATTTATAGCCCCAAATCCAACACCCATCTTCATTCCTAACCAATGTGGGACTTTTCTAATTTTCTCACTAAGGATCAATATATAACATTGTTTTAATCTCATTGATGACCATGAATTAAATAATGTAGCCTCTCCATTTATTACCTGACAGATGCGATTGAGATTCTCTCTTATAATATAAAATTCTTTTCTGACCTCAAATTCTGCAAGGCACCTGGAACCAAAACTTCTGCTTAGGAGAGCAGTTATGAAGGAACTATTATGCTAGAAAAAGAATGGGCCAAGTATATATAATTCTATTTTGTGCAGCTTCCGACAAAGCTGATTCTGCATAACTGCTTCTGAGCAATTTACATATAATACCATGGGTTTTAAAGAGTAGGATGTTTGTTGAATCTTATGTTTGACCAGATTATTAGCATTTATTTTTTCTCTTTATGTATATTAAGGATTGACTATGGGATTTACGTTAGGATGAATTAAGGAACTATTATTGTAATTATGGACTTATTGATCAGCAAAATTTATGGTCATCTGCCATTTCAATTATGCCTTAATTGGCTCTATTAAACTCTATATGTAGAGTGGCTTTTGTGCTTCTAAGCATCAAGTTATTTGTCAATGGAAATCTTTCTTTTTCTTATCCTTCTCTCTACAATATTTCTTTTCCTATTCTAACTGTTGGGAAATAACGCAAATTCCCGATAAGTCAGATTTATGAGAAAGCAAGAATAGAAAAATAACACACAAATTTGATAACGGAGTTCGACCAATCTTACTTACGTCTCCGGACCTGCTTCAGATCTTTTTACTGAAAGGGGAGAGATTACACAAGGTGTTTACAACACTCACAACTCACAACCCAATTACACCCAAGAAAATTACTCTCAATTTTCTCTCACAAAAGCTTTTCTCTCTAAGCTTTTCTCTCAATTGGAATGAACACTTTGGATGATTAATTCATTACAATTACACATCTATTTATAGGAAAATTCACTCCTTGAATTACTCTTTAAATTAATGGTTCCTTAAATTGTTCATTGAATTAAGCTCCTTGTTTTGCTCCATAAATTGCTCCATGTTTTGCTCCCTATTTTACTCCATGTTTTGCTTCTTAAATTAAGGAGCTTTACAACGCTAACAGTGTAAGTGCTCCACATTTCAATTTTGTGATGGAACTAAATTTGTAATTTTTAATCTATACAAAGCTTTAGTGGCGTTATAAGTATCATTGACTTGTGTTACCTTCATGAATTACAAAATCCCACACTGCAAGGCATATCACAGAAAGTTAGTTTACTATAACGCTTACAATAATAAATCAGTAACTAGATTATAGTGTGCAATATTGCACTAGATAATTTCTCTTACATCTCAGCATTTAAAATCCCAATGTTTGTTAGTTTATTATTTTGTTAAAGAGTCATATGAGTGGCTGATTTGTTATTTTGTTAGAGTCATGTGAGTGGTTGATTGCTCTGTAAACAACTTATAAGTTCACTATAAATAGGATATTGTACTAAACAATGATATATTGAAATCCAGTACTATTGAACATATACTACTACTTCTTCTTTGTATTTCTTTCTGGTTTTTCCTCCTTTCTTTAATGGTGTTTTTCATGGTATCAGAGACGTAATGGCCCAACCTGTTTTTTTCCTTAGCTGTTGATGGAGGAGACATGTCTTCTTCGTCAAGTATTCAACCTTCTCTTTTCTCACATCCTTTAACAAGTATACCTATAAATCCAAATTTTTCAATAAAGCTTAATGATACAAATTTTTTGATCTGGAGAGAACAGATCAAGCATGCAGTTGTTGTATATGGCTTGCAAAATATACTTGAAGAATTTGAATCAACACTTTCACAGTATATGAAGGGAAACGAAAACTCATCAAGAAATAAGGATGAAACTCTGACCGTTCAGCAAGTTATGGAGGTAAACCCTCAGTTTGAACTATAAAATAGGAAAGATAAAATTATTATGAACTGGATACATAATTCAGTTTCACCTAGTAAGTTGAAATTTCTATTTAGTAATTCTTCAGCAAATGGCCACTGATCATCTTTGGCCAAGAATCTTCAAGATAACTCAAGCTCAAATTTGATGCAACTGAGGTGGCAATTACAAATGTTGAGGAAAGATAATTTGTCAATGGATCAGTACATAGAACAAGCTAAGGAGTTATTTGATCTCATATCAGCTACTGGATATTCTGTTCATCTAAGAGAACAATCTTATATTTAGTAGGAGGATTGAGTAATAGTTATATTTATCTAGTAACAAATCTGACTAATAAAAAGAAGACGCCTACATTGGATGAAGTATTTTCTAGAATGCGTACACACGAGAAGCAATTACAAAGAATGAATCTAGTAGATTTTCAACTAGTCCATGCTAACCTTGCTAATCAATCTCAACTGATTACTCCTCAACAATTCTCAACTGGAATGTCAAAAACCTTTTTTTTTTTACTTCACATGCACATTCTGTGCAAACGTCACAGTTTCCTACTAGAACTGTTAATGTACTAGAAAACACTCGAGATAGGTGCCTATGCATCAGAATAATGGAATTGTGAATGTACCAAGAAACACTCAGAACTCATCACAGGTGCCTATTCATCAGTTCATTGGTAATAGTCCACCACCAATGCCTAACAACCAAAACTTTGCTCAACATCCTAATGCTTCTCAATATACTCAACAATAGCAAGCTATGTATAACAATCAAGCTGGAAGAGGGAAATACAAAGGTACATATCAAATCTGTAAGAATGTTGGCCATAGTGTAAATATATGTTGTTTCAGGTATTCACCTGCACCTCTAGGACATTCACCACAAATGAACTTTGTTAAACTCAAAACTTTCAGCCTATACCACATATGACTTTTGCTAATCTTTAGCCTTTTCAACCTCCATCTTTACCAGACCAACTACAATTTCAAACACCTTTACCTCAGTTCCTTATGATGAATCCTATGCCAGCACCTATGTCTTTTGTTCCTTACCAAGCAAAAATTGTTTCTACAAATGAAACACCAATGACAAATCCTCATTTTTGCATATCTTGGCAATGCTAGTACACGACCTCAACAAGTACAAATGCAAGCTTCAATGTCTTCATTACCTGTGCAATCTGTTGTACCTATGCAATCACCACAGATGCAAATTGCAACACCTGTTGTTCATGATGATCAAAGCTAGTATACTGACTATAGAGCCAGTTATCATTTGACCTCAAATCAGAATAATCTCATAAGTGGAGTACCTTACACTGGTAATGAGCACGTAATGCTAGGTAATGGTAATTCTATTCCTATAGGACATATTGGTATAGGCTTGAATTTAAAGTTGAATAATCTGCTACATGTTCCTAATCTTGCAAAAAACTCAATCTCTATTAAACAACTATGTATTGATAATAGTGTATATGCTGAATTTCACTCGATTGCATTCTATGCGAAGGATTTGAGCAAGAGAACCATTTTACTTGAAGGTGGAGTGAACAATGGCCTCTCTCAATTACAAAGCTTGGTTTTCCTTAACTGGAACATGAAGTGCTGGCCTAGAGGATTTGATAATAGTACTAGTTTACTAGATAGGCATTTTATACAATGCAATACTACTATTGTCGATGGTACTTTGTGGCACCATAAATTAGATCATCCTCAACTTAAAGTAGTACATAAGATATTGCCTAGAAATAATATGAGTGCTAACAAAATTCTACCCTTGAGAATGTGTTTCGTGTCAATTAAGTACTTATAGGCTTCGTGTATATGAGAGGTCTTCACATGCCTTTGACATTATACATGTAGATACTTAGGGACCTTCCCCTTTAATGGGAGAAAATGGTTTGAGATATTTTTTCTTTTTGTTGATGATTATACTTGTTTCCAATAGATTTTTATGTTTTATAACAAAGGACAAGCCTCACAAGTGTTTAAGCATTTTGAATGTTTTGTTGAAAGACAATTTGGCTAAGGTTAAACAACTACAAAGTGATAGGGTTTGGAGTTTCATTCTCTTGAATGTTACCTTTTCCAAGGCGGATATAATAGAAGAGTTATTTGTCCTTATATACCTTCACAAAATGAAGTTGTAGAAAGGAAAAATTTGCATATTGTGGAGACAAGTTTATCACTTAAGGTTAGAGCAGGTGTTCCTTTATTTTATTGGAACTATGGTTTTCAAATTGCCATTTATTTGATAAATAGGTTACCATCAAGAGCATTGGGAAATGTAAGTCCATTTGATTTTCTTTATTAGTGCAAACCTGCTTATGATCATCTGAAAATGTTTAGGTGTTTGTGCTATCCTTACACTAGACTCTATGCATCAACTAAAATTGGACCAACCCAAGAGATGAGACAGAAGATGCAGAAGAGACTATGGATTCAGAGTGAGCCTCCATCCTATGTCTAGGAGTAGAGAAAAGATCACCTTCAGCCGACAAAGCACTTATTTCCTGCTTGGCCAAGATGTGTTAAAAAAACCTTCTTAAAAAATGTCTCTAAAGATGGATAATGGGACTACAAGTCTATTGCTTTGACTTTTTATTTTTCCAACTACTTTGATGAAACAAAGAAAAGAAACTCAGCTTATTGCAAGTCCCAATAAGTGTGTAACTAAGGTCTATTCGTCAAGTAAAACATCTTTGCTTCTACTTCGGCTTATCCTAAAAGGAACCTTTTCTCTGTTCTAGGTCCTTTCCTCATGTATGAGATCTCGAGGCTTGTACTCAATAGCCTAAGCTTTCGCGATCTTCACCTCATTCGAATTTCTCCTCTTTGGAGTAATGTCCTTGATAAGAGTCAAATTATTACATTTTTGTTATGATTTAAATGTTGATATTTGTGTGAAAATTGTGTTTATTTGATTATTTAATACACAAATATCATTTCACGGGTATTTCGTGTTTAAAGTGCAATTTCAGATAAAATCATAATTTTGGAGAAGTTTGGGACAAAGTTCAATGATCGGGATTGAGCAAAAAAAAAACAAAGTTTCAAAATTTTGAAATCCCACCCCGACGAAATTCTTATAGAGAGCACGAGGAAAAACCTTCCCAAGAGCACGGATTTTGGTAGATGCAAATATCGTCGTCGGCCAAATGCATCTAGCCGCCAGCCACATTAATCTAGCCATCGGCCAAAATTAGAGAACCAAAAATTTTATTTTCCATAAATCTCGTCGCGACAAGAATAATGTCGCAGCCGGCGAGTTTCGTCCGAAAACACAATTTTTTTTGTTGTTTTGTTCCAAAATTGCCCCCAAACCCTAGATCTATATATACATTATGATGGAGAAAGAGGGGGAGGGCAGAGAGAGCAGATCTGAGTTATTTTTGGAGGAGAAAAGGAAATTTTGGAGAGAAAGGTTGGAGAAGCTTGAAGGATCATCACCATTGTTGCTACCAAGTCTTCATCTTCAAGAGTTTTTCATCTCTTCTCTTTAGCTTTTATTTTCTGCATTTTATTTAGATTTCTTATTCATGGATTCAATTGAAATAATGTTTGTTCTTATTTCTATTATGAACTAATTCGCTTTTGCTAAGGCTATGATGTAGTTGAATCAAGAAAATTTAATTTCTTTTGTTATTGTTATATGAGTTCATTGTTCTCAAGTTGAGTATTTATTTCCATGCTTAATGCTTTTAAATTTCTGATCAAGATTTAGATGATTTGTTGCATTATATTGAGATCGAGAGGAGATGTGTAATGAATGCTTCTTGAGATAAATAACGTATGTTGAATGCGAGTTTGACACCTAATGCATGATGTATGTGGTTATTCTAGAAATTTCATAAATCGTAATGTGCTTATTTGTGATTAAATCTTCATAGAAATATAGTTGGTTTTCATAGATAAGTAATTCTAATATAACTCGAGAGAGTATTAGATAAGTTTGGGTTTTTCAACCATCACTTCTAGCTTTGATTCTCATATAACATGACTTGAAATCATATTAAATTGATTTAGTGAAATCAAATGCCTTAAGCATTTTTAATCATTTGTGAACAACATTCAATTTTGTTATTTGCGTTTAGTTTTAAGTTAATCTGCTTCTTAAACAATTTCAAAAATTCGGTTTTCAAATAAAATTAGGATTAGTCAATTTCGGTACTTAGTAACGCCATTCCTTGTGGGTTTGATATCCGTACTTTTGTACACTTTATTACTTGAACGATTCGTACACTTGCGAAAATACGCATCAAGTTTTTGGCGCTGTTGCGAGGGAATGGTTTGATTTTATTAATATCGATACTACATAATCTTAGTTTTAATTTGAAGTTAATTTGCTTTGTCATTGTTTCATTTTTAATTTTGTTTATTTTGATCTTTTATTTTATTTATCATAAAAAAAGGTAACTTTGTGTTGTTTTTATGCTAGTTAATTTTCTGGTTGTAGGATTGTTGTATGAGACGTACAAGAAGCTTTAACCATTTTCCATTTGATCTGGAGATTGATAGAACATATAGGCGTCTAAACCGAGAGAGAAGGCGTTCAACCTCACCTCCTAATAAACAATCAGCTATGGATCCACCATTTGTTGAGGGAGGTGGAAATCATAGAGCTTTGAGGGATTATGTTGTGCCTAATGTTGCTGGAACTACTTCGGGTATAAGGAGGCCAACTGTTCAAGCAAATAACTTTGAGATAAAACCATCCTTTATCCAAATGGTTTAATCAAATCAGTTTGGGGCAATGTCAAAGGATGATCCAAATGCACATATTGCTTACTTTTTGGAGGTGTGTGATCTTTACAAGATAAATGGTGTGTCTGAAGATGCTATAAGATTGAGGGTTTTTCCTTTTTCACTTCGGGATAAAGCCAAGGAGTGGCTAAACTCATTACCACCGGGATCAATTACAACATGGAATGAGTTGGTTCAGAAATTCTTGTCCAAGTTCTTTCCTCCTGCTAAGACGGTAAAATTGAGGAATGAAATCACATCTTTTACACAGTATGACCAAGAATCATTGTATGAAGCTTGGGAAAGATTCAAAGAAATGTTGAGGAAGTGCCCACATCATGGTATACCGATTTGGCTGTAAGTCTCTACATTTTATAATGGGTTGGTTTCAAACTATCGGGCAATGATTGATGCTACAGCTAGAGGGTCTTTAATGGGAAAAACACCAGAAGATGCTCATGAGTTGTTAGAGATTATGGCAGAAAACAACAATCAGTGGCATTCAGAGCGGGTAATTGCAAAAAGACCAGTAGCAGTGCATGAAATTGATTCAGTGAATGCTTTGTCGACTCAAGTTGCTACTTTTTCAAGAAATATGGATTCTTTGTCATCCAAGTTCGAATCCAAACCAATTGCACAATGTAATTTATGTGGTGGAAATCATGCTAGTATCGAGTGCCAAGCTGGAAATCCATTTGCTTCACCAAATGCTGAGCAAGCAAATTATGTTTCAAATTTCCAAAAACATCAACATAACCCATATTCGAACACCTACAATCCAGGTTGGAGAAATCATCCAAATTTGTCATGGGGAAATAACCAAGAGGGAATCAAACCGTCATCATCTTCCTACCAACCCCAAGAGAAGAAACAAACAGATTTGGAAGGAATTTTGGGAAAGTTCATTGAGGAGACAAGAACAAATTTCAGAAATCAAGAGGCAATCAATAGGGACATCCAAAACCAACTGGGGCAGCTTTCAAAGCAGATTGCAGAAAGGTCTCAAGGATCATTTCCTAGTGACACAATAAATCCCAAAGAGCATGTAAAGGCTATCACATTGAGAAGCGGTAAAGAACTTGAATGGAAGGGGAAATCGGAGAAAAAGATGGAAGAATCTAAAGAAAATCCATCAACATCCCAAGATGTTCAACCTTCCCCAAATGCAAAATATGAGCCTCCTATCCTATATCCTCAAAGATTGAATAAGAAAAAGTTTGATAATCAATTTGATAAATTTCTGGATATTTTTAAGAAATTGCATATTAACATTCCTTTTGTAGAGATGTTGGAACAAATGCCCAAGTATGCAAAATTCATGAAAAAAATTCTATCAAAGAAGAGGAGGCTGGGAGATTATGAAACTGTCATGCTAAATGAGGAATGCAGTGCAGTTCTTCAAAGAAAACTACCACAGAAATTGAAAGACCCAGGGAGTTTTACTATACCTTGTACTATAGGAAGTTGCAATTTTGATAAAGTCCTATGTGATTTAGGAGCAAGCATTAATTTGATGCCATTTTCTGTTTTTAGGAAACTAGGCCTGGGAGAAGTGAAGCCCACTTCAATCTCTCTACAATTAACGAATCGATCAATGAAATATCCTCGAGGGGTAATTGAGGATGTTTTAATTAAAGTTGACAAATTTATTTTCCTTGTAGATTTCGTGGTGCTTGACATGGAGGAAGATAGAGAGGTACCGTTGATATTGGGGAGACCGTTCCTTACAACTGGAAGAACATTGATTGATGTTCAGCAAGGAAAGCTCATTCTACGGGTGCAAGATGAACAAGTGATTTTTGATGTTTTTGAAACAATGAAATTTCCAAGTGAGGTACATTCTTGTATTCAAATTAACACTCTTGACAAGTTAATCTAAAAAACGTTTGAGGAGAGAACTCCATTGCTACCACTAGAAGCTTGCCTTGTGAAATCTACAACAAATGAGATGGATGAAATGAGGAATGATGCTTATGAGAATGCCTGAATATACAAGGATAAGACGAAGGTTTGGCATGATAAGCACATTTTGAGGCCAAACTTTGAGATGGGATAGAAAGTGTTGCTTTATAATTCTCGTTTCAAACTTTTTTCGAGAAAGCTAAAATCTCGTTGGTCAGGACCTTTTCTAGTAACCAAGGTTTTTCCTTATGGAGCAGTTGAGATCAGTCATGAAACAAAGCGAACTTTCAAGATAAATGGACAACGGTTGAAGCCATATTTTGACCGAGAATTCAACAAGCAGAAAGAATGATAGAAAATCTAGCTAATGACTATAACTTAAAGCGCTTAATGGGAGACAACCCATCAGATTTGTTTTCTCATATTCTATCTCATTTTATTTTAGCAATTTTAAATTTTAGCTTAAATTTTAAGTTTTGGTAAATTATTAGTTAGATTTTAAATTATGTACCTCATTTTATGATAATTTTATTTTTAATTAAATTTTCTTATTTTATTTGTCTCGCAGGTAAAAAAAATAAAAAAATGCAACAATGTGATTTTCTTTTATTGTTAACCCCTCGATTTAACAAATTACTATGACTGTGATGGTGCACCTAACTTTTTTTCTCTTCGTGATGACGATAGCCATTTGTAGTTTTTCTTTCTTACATTGAGGACAATGTAAGGTTTTGGTTGGGGGTGCGGTAAACGGTAAATCTTTTCTTCGCTTCATTTTTAGTAGTTTATTTGTGTTTAATTTTGATATTTTATTTATTTTTCTGCATTTTGATTAAATTTCTTTTATTTCTTTATTGTCTTATTTTTATTTTTTATTTTTTTTTCTTATTTGCATTTTACTTGTTGTAATTTGCACGTTGATGATAATAATGTGATTGTGATAACAAGTATCTTTTAGAAGACATTAAATTTTGCTTCGGTTTAAAGATAATTTCAAATGTTGATTTTACCTAGTTGGCGACTCTTTTGGTATGTGGTATGATTTGGTTGATTAGTGTAAATGCTTAGAGAAGTCTTATGTGCAAATTTTTCATGGACATTTTTGTGATCTCAACAAACTCTAGAATTCATTTAAAAACCTCTTGAGGCGAAATAATTTGGAATTGTACTATTTAGGATATGATGTAGGCCATTTTTGGATCAATTGTGCCATTTTAAGCCTACCTTGTTATTTTTATATCACTAGTTACCTCTTTGAGCCTATTTAAATATATTGTTAGCCTTACTTTTCTTTCTTTATGCCTTCTATAACCTACCTTTTATTGAGCCAAATATATATATATATATATATATATATATATATATATATATATATATATATATATATATATATATAATTCCTACCTTATTTGTTAAGAGCACTTAATTTTGAACACAAACTTTTCAAGAGCAATTGGAGTAAGGATGGAATAAAAAAAATCTCTTCCACATATATTGGAAGAAATTGGTTGGGGGTTGTGTTAAAAAAAAGAAAAATAAAAAAAAGGGCCTTCACACTCTAGTAAATAAAAGAGTGTTAGTGATGGATGTACTGAGGTGAAAGATTGAAGAATAATTTTGTTTATCTTTGGAAAAATGGGTTATGATCGGAAGAAACAATTTGGGTTAAATGGTGTTACTCTTTTACTTAATTGGTCGTGTTTAATCTAATAAGTGCTATTATTTGTATTTTGACACTTCCCGTTCTTTCTTAACCAAATACCTAAGCCTAACATTACAAGCCTAATAAGTCCTATTGATCCAAAGTGGTGTTTTTTCCTTCATTAGTGGAGAGAGTTTTGAAAAGTGAGCCTATGGAGTTTGAGATTTCACCCTTTTGTTTGTGGATGTTATGCATAATATTATCCGGGCATTATGGCTATTGGTTTGTGGTTTGATGGATGTTTAAGAGTCAATAACAAAAGTGAAACTGGCATTTGAGATTTCTTAAAGCTTAGGTGACACTTAATTATTCTCTGTGTTGTGTTTTATTTACAATTTTTAAGACATTTGTGCAAATTAATTGTTGTGTGATTTTATTGTTTTGAGTTAGGATAGTTATAGGTAAGATGTTTGTGGGTATCATCACTGGAAGCCCTCACGAGACTACAACTCGTCCTACTTGGGCCACCTAGGGGTTTAAAGGCTTATTGCATACATTTAATGTAATTTTGTAAATAGAATAAATTTTCTTTGAATTTTTCTCTTAATGTCTCCTTTGAATTTATTAAATAGATCGCTTTTCTTGCTAGAGACTAGCAAGATGTTGGTTTGGGGTTGTTGATAAGAGTCAAATTATTGTATTTTTGTTATGATTTAAATGTTGATATTTGTGTGAAAATTGTGTTTATTTGATTATTTAATCCACAAATGTCATTTCACAGGTATTTCGTGTTTAAAGTGCAATTTCAGGTAAAATCATAATTTTAGAGAAGTTTGGGACAAAGTTCAATGATCGGGATTTCGCGAAAATAAAAAGAAAATAAAGTTTCAAAATTTGGAAATCCTACCGCTAGCAAAATTCTTACAGAGAGCACGGCGAAAAACCTTCCCGAGAGCACGGATTTTGGTAGATGCAAATATCGCCGCCGGCCAAATAATCTCACCACCGGCCAAATGCATCTAGCTGCCGACCACATTAATCTAGCCGCCGGCCAAAATCAGAGAACCAAAAATTTTATTTTCCAGAAATCTCGCCACGATGAGAATAATGTTGCCACCGACGAGTTTCGTCCGAAAACACAATTGTTTTGTTGTTTTGTTCCAAAATTGCCCCCAAAACCCTAGATCTATATATACTATAAGATGGAGAAAGAGGTGACGGCAGAGAAGAGTATATCTGAGACATTTTGGAGGAGAGAAGTCAATTTTGGAGAGCAGATGTGAGTTATTTTTGGAGGAGAAAAGGAAATTTTGAAGAGAAATGTTGGAGAAGCTTGAAGGATTATCACCATTGTTGCTACCAAGTGTTCATCTTCAAGAGTTTTTCATCTCTTCTCCTTAGCTTTTATTTTTTGCATTTTATTTAGATTTGTTATTCATGGATTCAATTGAAATAATTTTTGTTCTTATTTCTATTATGAACTAATTCACTTTTGCTAAGGCTATGATGTAGTTGAATCAAGAAAATCTGATTTCTTTTGTTATTGTTATATGAGTTCATTGTTTTCAAGTTGAGTATTTATTTCCATGCTTAATGCTTTTAAATTTCTGATCAAGATTTAGATGATTTGTTGCATTATATTGAGACCGAGAGAAGATGTGTAATGAATGCTTCTTGTGATAAATACCGTATGTTGAATGCGAGTTTGACACCTAATGCATGATGTATGTGGTTATTCTAGAAATTCCATAAATCGTAATGTGCTTATTTGTGATTAAATCTTCATAGAAATATAGTTGGTTTTCATAGATAAGTAATTCTAATATAACTCGAGAGAGAGTATTAGATAAGTTTAGGTTTTTCAACCATCACTTCTAGCTTTGATTCTCATATAACATGACTGGAAATTGGATTGAATTGATTTAGCGAAATCAAATGCCTTAAGCATTTTTAATCATTTGTGAACAACATTCAATTTTGTTATTTGCGTTTAGTTTTAAGTTAATTTGCTTCTTAAACAACTTCAACAATTTGGTTTTCAAATAAAATTAAGATTAGTCAATTTGGGTGCTTAGTAACGCCATTCCTTGTGGGTTCGATATCCGTACTTTTGTACGCTTTATTACTTGAACGATTCGTATACTTGCAAAAATACGCATCAGTCCTGACCATCAAGACTGGCTTGTAGATAGACCACATTAGTATCTTCCCTCTCTTTCGTTAGCAGTGAATGCCCATTATCTAACTCTCTCCTTCATGCCGTCAAGCTTTTCTGGAGAGTAGTTGATGATAATGAGGGCATAAAAAAGGGATGTTCTTTTCAATCTCGACGCATTTCACCACTTCGTCAAAAATTTCCTCTACCCCTACCATAGTCAAGCTTAGTAGTTTCCACCGCCTCTCTAGGGTTGAACCCTGGGATTTGAAGATGGACTTAAAAAGCCACCTAAAGATGCTTGTGGATGATGAGAAACGACTTCATTGTCTTGAGAATGAGATAAAGACAAAGACGTCAATGAGTCTCGCTCAAATTATAAAACATCCTCCTTAGCCGATCACTCACTATCAACAACTTAATTTGAATACACTGCCTCAACACTTGTTGAACCAGACATTTGTGTTATCCTTACACTAGACCCTATCCATACCTTGTATTTTCTTGAGATATTCAACACACCAAAAAGGATATATTTGTCTTACTCTGTATCCAAGAAAGTGTATACCTCTCCACAAGTTTCTTTAAGGAATCTCATTTCTCTTTTCTACACCATAATGGCTAAGTACTCAAAGTAGCAATTCTAGTGCTCCTTCACCAATTCATTTTTGTCAATTTACCCCAGACACATGGTCAAGTCCAAACCATTTACAATGCAATTCAACCATCCCAACCTTTACTTTTTTCTTTTATGACCGTGGTATTTCACATTTTCACACACTATTCATATCATCTATTGTAAACTGTCATCCCTTACCAATATTACCGATTTCAACTTTGCACATACTATCAATACCATCAGTTTCTAGACATGTTTCTCATATACACAAGCTGGTAACTCTAACCAACACTTATGTAATAGAGACTCAAGCTAAGGTTGTTATTTTTAAGCTTATAGCTCTTCGAGCCACAATCATATTTTCTATTCCTACCTTTTTTAGAGATACTTTTAAGTATCCTTAGTGAATGGAAGCTATGCAAAAGGAGTTCTTAACTTTGATAAGGAATGTAACCTAGGAACTTGTCTTACCTCCACCAAATGGGAAGGTTATAGGTGGAAGCTATGCAAAAGGAGTTCTTAGCTTTGATAAGGAATGTAACTTGGGAACTTCTCTTACCTCTACCAAATAGGAAGGTTATAGGTAACAAATGGGTATTTGTTGTAAAGCTCAATCCAGATAGAACATTAGAGAGGTGCAAAAGTAGGTTAGTAGCAAAAGGCTTTCATTAAACTGTTGGTATTGATTATAGTGAAACATTCAGCCCAGTTGTGAAACATACTACAATCATAATAGTTCTTACATTATTGACAAAAGGATAGAATGTAAGGCAGTTAGATGTTGATAATGCTTTTATAAATGAAGACAAGAAATGCGTATTTGCCAACCAAAAGGTTTTGTGTCAGGAGTTCCTACACCATGTGTATAGGTTAAAAAAGGCATTGTATGGCTTTAAACAAGCTTCAAGAGCTTAGTACACCAAACTCAACACTTGTCTTAACTGTACGGGTTTTGTAAACTCACAAGCTGATGCTTCTATGATGTTATTTAATGATGTGAGTCATATATGTATGATTCTTATTTATGTTGATGATATTTTAGTCATTGGGTATGATTCAAGTTTTATTCAATTGTTGATTACAAGGTTGTAAAGTAATTTTTTTCATAAAGGATTTGGGATATCTTCATTATTTCTCAGGCATTGTGGTCTCTAAAACTGATTGTGGCATGCATGTTAATCAACAAAAGTACATTCAACAACTTCTAGAGATGACACAGTTGCATGAAACTAAACCAGTGCCAACTCCAATGTCTCCATGAACAACACTCTCTAAGAGTGATGGCCAACTACAAGAAGACTCGACAAAATTCAAATCGTTGGTAGTAGCACTATAGTACTACACCTATTAGGCTTCATATAGCTTATAATGTAAATAAGCTATGTTAGTTTCTAAATTGGCTTACTAATGTCCATTGGAAAGTAGCAAAGTGACTTATGAGG
The DNA here is from genome assembly GCA_033030585.1 of Hippophae rhamnoides. Classification (NCBI taxonomy): domain Eukaryota; kingdom Viridiplantae; phylum Streptophyta; class Magnoliopsida; order Rosales; family Elaeagnaceae; genus Hippophae; species Hippophae rhamnoides. Next base: position 29,100,180 of record CM065428.1, on the reverse strand, counting down.
TACTTAAAGGTCCTCTAACTTATGGCATTCAATTCCAAAAAATGAATGCTCTTTAAGTTACAACTTATATAGATGCTAATTGGACTGGATGCAAAGGTGATAAGAAGAGTACTTAGAGGCTGACGTGTGTTTCTTGGATGCTATCTAGTATCATGAAATTATATTAAACACAAGGTGGTTCCAAGATCATCAACCGAATATGAGGTTAGAGCTCTTGCTTTAACTATCTTTGAAATTTTATGGATTCAAAAAATTCTCAAAGAATTACATATTGATCCTATTGGTTGTCACAAACAGGTCAAGAATGTTGTATGAAAATGACCGAATGATTTGGTCTTATGATTTTTTTCTATTTATAGACTTTACAAAATACAACAAACCTACAAAATACATCAAAGCTGTCTATGAACAGTTGTGGACAACTGTGGACAGCTGTTTATGGATAGTTTGTGGACAACCATGGATTGCTATCTATGGATAGCTATGGACAGCTGTTTATGGACAATTATTTACAACTAAATAGACTATGGACAACAGCTGTGTACAACTAAATTAATATGGACAACAAATTACAGCAAAACTGTTATGGACAGCTAAGCTATCAATGGAACATAGCAAAATCGGCATGGACAGCCTAAGTCATTATCGAACACAAAGAAAGTCGTTAGTCGTCTATCGACATCCCCCCTCAAATTGATGCGGGTTGATCAATAAGCATCAATTTGTGACTTAGGAAGCAATGTTGATGACGAGTGAGAGACTTTGTGAAGATATCAACAATTTTTAGTTTAGTAGAAATATGTGGAAGAGTGATAACACGAGCTTCAAAGGCTTCACGGGTAGAGTGACAGTCGACTTCACTATGCTTTGTGCACTCATGATAGACCGGATTGGCCATAATCTAAATAACACTTGTATTATCGGTATGTAAAGGTGTAGGATCGGTCTCAGAGAAGTCTAACTCAGCTTGCAAACCTCGAAGCCAAATAATTTTGGAACAAGCAAGAGACATTGCTCAATACTCAGATTCTATAGATGACTTAGAAACTTTGTCTTGTTTCTTACTTTTCTAGGAGATCAATGCATCACCTAAGAACATGCACCAACCAGTGATGGAGCGACGTGTATCAGCACAGCCAGCCCAATCAGCATCGATATAAGTAACATGACGAAGAGAATTGCCTGAAGGAAGGAATAAGCCACGGGCAGAAGTTCCATGAACATAGCGTATGATTCGACGGACAGCAACCAGATGAAGATGATGAGGAGCCTAAAGAAATTGGCTGACTTGTTGTACAGTAAAAGAAATATCTGGTCTAGTGATGGTGAGATAGACAAGGCTACCTACCAATTTGCGATATAAGCTGGGATCAACAAGTAACTCACCTTCCTCTTTGCGAAGCTTAATATTTAATTCCATGGGAGTATCAACAGAGGTAGCTTCTTGTAGTTCAACTATAGTCACCAAATCACTAGCATATTTGTGTTGATTGAGGGAAATACCAGTGGGGCTACGATGCACCTCAAGACCAAGAAAATATGTAAGAGACCCAAGATCCTTTATATGAAAAGATTGTGAGAGATGGGTCTTAATATGAACAAGTAAAGTAGAATCAGAACCAGTGATCACAATATCATCAACATAAACCAAAAGGATAACAATGCCCATGTCTAATTTTCGAAGAAACAATGAAGTGTCATACTTGCTCTGCATGAAATAAAATTGTAATAAAGTGGTTTGAAATTTTTCAAACCACGCCCGTGAGCTTGTTTAAGACCATAAAGAGAGCAACGAAGTTTACACACATTGGATGTCAGAGAGGAAAACAACCCTGGAGGTGGCTTCATATAAATACATTCTTTAAGATCTCCATGTAGGAAAGCATTCTTAACATCCATTTGATGTAGTGGCCAATCATTGGAAGCAGCAAGAGCTATTATCGTTCGAACAGTAGTCATTTTAGCCACAAGATCAAAGGTCTCCTCATAATTAACAGCATATTCCTGTTTGTTCCCAAAGACAACAAGCCGAGCTTTATAACGATCCAAACTTCCATCAGAGCGAACCTTGACTGAGTAAACCCATTTGCAACCCATAGGAGCTATAGTGGAAGGAAAAGACTTAATGTCCTAGGTGTGATTGGCCTCAAGAGCAGCAATTTCTTCCTGCTTAGCTTGGCACCAACAATCATGCTTGATAGCATGTGAGTAGCATGTTGGAATATCAAAATTGAAAAATGTAATAGTAAGAGCTGAAATAAAATTGTCAAAATAAAAACCATACCTATTAGGGGGTACAGACACTCGAGAAGAGCGACGTACCAAAGGCTTTGGTGGTGCTGCAACTGACTGAATTTGGTAGATGTTAGGATCAGATATCGGGTGAGCCATCGGAAGAGATTATGGGCGAGATTGTCTTGTATATACAATTCCTGGTTTGAAGTGAGAACTGTTTGGAGGAAGAGCTAAAAACTGGTGCTCATATGAGGAAAGGACTATAGTAGAAGAAGAGGGCACAAAAGACACAGGAAAAAAATGTTGATTTTCAAAGAAAATAACATTCCTAGAAATACGTGTACGATGTAATGTAGGATCATAGCAAACAAATCCCTTTTGACACACATTATATCCTAAAAATGCACATCTAATAGATTGAGCAGATAATTTATTTCGCTCATGAGGTGGTAAATGAACAAAACATACACAACCAAAGATACGAAGATTATCATAATTAGGTTGCTTAGTAAACAAAGGAGATTCCATGTGCAAAACTTGGGAAGGTAAACGATTAATCAATTGAGTATCAGTCTTTAGAGCCTCAACCCAGAACATGGATGGAACAGAAGATTCTAACAAGAAAGTACATATCATATCAAGAAGATGACGATTTTTACGTTCAGCTATTCCATTTTGTTGAGGAGTAGCAGGACATGAACGTCGATGGATGATACCTTTAGAAGCCAAAAATACCTGAAACTCAGTGGACAAATATTCATCACCAAAATCTGTGCGAAATGTCTTAATATTTGTAGAAAATTGATTATCAACATATGCTAAAAACTCGGTGAAAGTATGAAAAAGCTCAAATTTAGAGCGAAGAAAATAAACCCAAGTGAATCTACTATGATCATCAATGAAAGTTACATAGTATTTAAATTTTTCATGTGAAGTAATCGGGGAAGGTCCCCAAACATCACTGTGAATAAGATCAAAGCAGTGAGAAGCTCTACTAGCATGCAAAGGAAATGGAAGAGTTTTGCTTTTACCAAGTTTATAAGAGTCACAATCAAAAGGTAAAGAAGAACGCTCTTCATTACTAAGAAAGCTCGAGTTCATTATATGAGATAAAACTTGAGTATTAGGATGGCCTAAACAACGATGGCACACAATACTTAGATTAGGAATATTATTACAAGCAAAAGACTCAATAGAAGGAATTGGATAAATTGTTGGAATAGGTAAAAGTAATGGAAATCCCACTTTAGGTCCCTTTCCGATCAGCTTCCCTGTTACCTGGTCTTGCACAACACAACCATCACCAGAAAAGTTAACAGCACAATTTTTATCAACTAATTGACCAACATAAATGAGATTTGTAGAAAGTTGAGGAGCAAGAAACACATCAGTAAATGTAGAAGAAGCATTTCCAACAGCTTTGATTGGCAAAGAACTACCATTGGCCATCTGAATAGTAGATTGGCCAACATAAGGCCGAACATGAGACAAAGTTATGGGAATATTTGTCATATGATTAGAAGCCCCTGAGTCTACATACCAAAGTGTAGTAGAATTTTTACCTTGAAATCCCATTGTAGATAATGCCGAAATTAGCATCTGTTGCACCATTTCAGGAGTGCAATAATTTGCTGCAGGAGGTGGAAGATTAGGAGAAGCACCTAAGGAAGACACATGTGCTATAATAGGTGCTACTGGAGGAACAACAACAGAAATCTGAAATGCTTGGCCTGACGATTCTGGGGATGAATACGACATTCTTTGATAATATGGCCCTTTTTCTTGCAATAAGAACAACATTTTTTAGGACAATTGGTAGCAATATGCCCATATTTTTTGCAGCGAAAACATTGCATATTTTTAGAAGGCATAGATGATCCACACCCTTGGGCTGCATAAGCCATAGTTGTCGTCATGGAATTGCCATAAGATTGTTCCAGAATAGCTTGAGTACTTAGACATTGTTCTTCACGAAGTAACTCACCAAAACAAATATCTAGAGAAGGAACAGAAGATCTGTTCAATAGAGAAGAACAAACTGATTCATACTTCGGGCATAATTTCATGAGAAATTGATCACGCTGACTAGTCTTGTGAAGATTTTGAATAGTTGATATAGCAGCAACAGGAACATTTGCTGTAACTAAATCAGCATATTCATGCCAAAGAGTCAAAAATGTCGAGTAATAATCCTGGATGGAAAGACTACCATGTTGGAACATGGCAATCGCATGTTCCAACTGAAAGCGACGAGCATCATTCCCTTGAGAAGCCAAGACATGATTCGAGCATCAAGCACAGCCCAAGAAGGAGAAGGCACGACTTCCTTAGAGTTGACAGTATCATATGTTGGTGTAACATCTGTATCATCAATATGGCTCCAAAGGTCTTTTCTCTTGAGGAAAAGTTTAAACTGGAAAACCCAGGTAGAGTAATTTTTTCCCGTAAACTTAACACACATTGATGCAATATCCATTGTAAGTAAATACAACCCGAGATAAGGACCTTAAACAGAGATTTCCGAAGAACACTTGTTTGGTAAAAAAATGCTAGAAAGTATCAATGAAGATTTCCTCAGAAATATAATATTGAAATTAAAGAAATCGAGAAAATGACTTTAAATAGAGATTGCCAAAGAACACTTGTTTAGCAACAAATGCTAAAAAAAATATCAATGAAGATTTCCTCAGAAATAGAAAACTAAATTTTTTTCTCAAAGAAGCTATCATACCATGTCACAAACAAGTCAAGAATGTTGTATGAAAATGACCGAATGATTTTGTCTTATGATTTCTTTCTATTTATAGATTTTACAAAATACAACAAACTTACAAAATACATCAAAGCTGTCTATGAACAGCTGTGGACAGCTGTTTATGGATAGTTGTGAACAGCTGTTGATAGCTGTTTATGGTGTTGATAGCTGTTTATGGACAGTTATGGACAGCTATTTATGGACAACTTGTATATATTATGACAAGATCATTTGCACATTACTTTTGAGGATTTGAGAACCAAGCTCGCAACTTTTCCTAAGGAGTTGATTTTGAGAGGAAATATAAGGCATATCACATAAACTTAGTTTACTACATAGGCTCACAATAATAAATTAGTAACTAGCTTATAGTGTGCAGTGTTGCACTAGATAATTTCTCTTAAATCTCAGCACTTAAGATCCCAATGTTAGTTTATTTGTTATTTTTTTTAAAGAGTCATGGTAGTCGTTGAGTGCTCTGCACACAACTCGTAAGCTCTTTATAAATAGGAATATTGTACTGAACAATGATATATTGAAAACCAGTACTATTGAACATATACTGTAGTTGAAAAAAATGAGGTAGGCCCATTCTTTCTTCCTCAGCAAATGGGTTACTTGGAGGAGATGGAGGAATAAAGACGGCAGCCAAGATTTTTTTTTCTTTCTATTTTTAATTTCAATATGTTATATTATTTTCTTATTTTAATAATAGTCTTGATGCCAATCATAGTGGTGATTACCAATTCTCCTCCCCTAACTTTTGCCTTTAATTTTATTGTCCATTTAACTCTAGCTAACAACATTCATTTAAGAGGGTAGCTTTACATTTTGTAAACGTTCAGGACATCTATAAAAATAAAGACAAAAGCCTAGGGCATGAGGGACACAAATGATTCAATTTTTTCTTAATAAATACGTTTTATTCTCGTAATTTCTACGTGAAGTATTACTAATCTTATTATTATAAAAATTAAATATATTTAGTCTCATAATTATTAAATATGAGTATTTTAGTCCCACAATTATTTTAAAAAATCCACTTTTCTACTAGATTAACATGCAATTTTTAAATTAAAATATCAAATTTTCATAAATATAAAAACCATTTGTGACAAGTATAAATTATAAGGTTAAAGTGCATTTTTTTCATATAATATTAGGACTATTAGGAGTTTAGGACCTTTTTCTCAAACTCTAGGCGCATTAGTGATATTTTCGTCATTTTGTGCTCTAGAAAAAGACGACGTTAACTCTTTTAATGCAAACATAAACTTATGGGGCCATTGACCCTGATGATATATTTGCTATGGCAACATAATGTAAAAAATAAAAAAATTGAGAAAAACGCCTACACGATCATATTACTCAATTTGATAAAATACTTCATTAAGTTTTTGACAGAACCACACCAAAAGGGTAATCTTTATTTGAAAAAATCTATTTCGTACATTTAAAATTAAAATTTTACACTTTAAAATGAAATCTTATATCTTGAGTCAAATCTTGATGAATTTAAAAATCGAGGCTATAAGTTAAATTACAAAAATATTTAAATATATATAAAAAATTTTATATAACTACGATTATTAAATTATTGTGATTATAATTAAAATAATAGAATTTTCAATATTAAAATACCGTATATATGTCCTTCATTTAAAAAAAATACAAAAATTATTTTACAATTTTTTTATTTTTCTCTGTTATTAATTTAATTTAATATATTTTTATTTCTTTTATAATATATATATATATATTAAATTTTTTTTACTCTTTTTTTTTCTGCCTACCTTCTTTTTTTCTCTCTTATTTTCACCTTTTTTTAATTTTTTAATTAATAATTTCGTTCAATGTGCATCCTTTTCGCGTGTGTGCGCTAAGTAATATATATATATATATATATATCATATGTTTAATATATTAATTCCAGTTCCCACCTCAATCTCGAGAACCAAAGTTTATTCTGGTGTCCCTCTCCCCCAACCTAATCTCTCGCCGTCCTCGTTTCGCTCATCATCCTCGTCTCACTCATCATCTTTTTGTCGCTCGTCGTCCTCGTCTCGTCATCCTAAACCATCAGGTTAGATTCTTTCTATGTTTTGCGCTCCGTTCTTGTTGTATCATCCTTTAAGAACAAACCGAGAAACTAGATCTAAGTAAAGCTTTAGTTTTTGGTTCAATTTTGGTTTGTTTTTGTATCATCCTTTAAGAACAAACCCAGAAGTTAGATCTAAGTAAAGTTTCAGTCTTTGGTTCAGTTATGGTTTATTTTTGTATCATCCTTTAAGAACAAACCTAGAAGTTAGATCTGAGTAAAGCTTCAGCCTTTGGTTCAATTCTGGTGTGTTTATAAGACTATCTCTTTTGTTAGTGCTCTGCCTACTGTTGGTGAAAAATCAATCCCACATGTGACATCTTTCAATGAGGTTTGAGTTTAGCCATTACCCGTTTTGAATATTTGGTTTTCTGGGAAATTTAATATGTATTTGTTATTTTTCTATGGTGGGTTTTGGTAGCTAATTGATTCTTTGGTCAATCATGTGAATTTCTTGATGAATGATGCTGATGAGGCATTAATCGGTGCTTTTCTTATGTTGTTTAGAGCCAAAGGAGAGACTTACGAGGAAGTGAGTTATTTTTTCTATTTTTTCTATTTTTTCATGATATACTTATATTTATTTTTATTGTTATTATCCTCACATTAAGTAAGCCCTATTCAGAGATCAATCCAGAACGAGAACCAGAATTATGCACAAGTGTATGCATTGGTATTCTGGTCTGTAACAAAGTGATATCCCAAAAGCTGAAATAACAATTGTTTTGCTTAAGACTAGTAATTCAGTAATTTTCTGTAGTTTATAAATGTAGTTTTAAATCTTTTGATGGAAAATACTTCATCATTAAGATTTTATATGTATCTGAATTTTTTATTATCTGCTAGTGTGCACAAATGATAATTATTTCCTTTTTTATTTAGTATAAACAATGGGTTTACAAGAACCTAGCAAGGTTGGCACCTCTTTCTTATGCTAATTGTCGCCTTCCCACCATAGGAGACAAAGAGGACCGAGAATTGTTTTTGATGAATAATGGCATAGACTGGATTTTTTAGCTCACTATTCATTTAAGGGATTTTGGGTTTTCATGATTAAGACATTTTTTAGCTTTGGATTGTAGTAGTATGCTAGCTAAATTGGCGATGGCCCTACGCAAACTATTATTAACACAACATCTTCTAAAGATCCTGATAAATTCAGATTAGAGGAAGCTGTAATAACCGTGTAGGCTGCTTATAGAGGCTATATGGTATTTCTTCAAACTGTGTGTTTAATTATTACTTTCTTTGTTGTTGTATTTAATGTAAAGCATTTTACTCTCTGAACTTTCTCACTAGTTCACTATATTTTGGTCCATTTTGATGCTTTTGTATGCTAGGAAAAGGTGCTTATTGGCTCTTTGCTGGAACTATAAATTGAAATTGATCTTTCAGATAATATCATCTTTTCTAGATTGCATTACATGATGTCTTATCAGTTTTTTTCGTCAAGAGAAGTTATGTACGTACTCTATTTATTTCAAGCAATGTCATCTAAGAATTGAAATTTTATGTGTATGCTATGATGTGAAGTATGACTAGCTAAATGAACAGAGAATATTTTTCCTATAAATTGTTTGTTGTTACTTTTAGCATGTGGAATGTTTCATAACTTTTTGCAAATTTTTTACTTTTATTGATGCTCTTCTGTTTTTCTTGAAGGTGCGTTGCGCTGGTACTGGTGCTGGTACGTTGCATTACGTTGGTGTGTTGCAATGGACGTTTTTGAGCATTGACCTTAGGGAAACCACAGAGGCTGCAATGGAAATTATGTATGAAACTGGGATGTTTGAGGACGTTTAATGTGTTTCTATAATTACAATTCAGTTGATTATTATTCTTGCTTAATATTGCAGGTGATTTAGGTAGGAGATAAATATTTCAATTGGCAAAGATGCAATCGAATATACATTTGCAGAAGATGAAGTCAAGAAATACGTGAGAGATTTTTCAATCAGCTGAAAAGCAAGAATTATCATTATAATCATTTTTGTAGCATATTTATGCTTGTAATTAATAGTAAAAAGTCAGTTTATAATAGTAAGTTTTTATTATTTTTTAATGTATAATAAACACTCGAATGTAATTATACTTTTAATTTTAATATAGTATGATTTTTAATATTATTTTTAATAAATTTATTATAATTTATATTGATTTTTAATGTTGTAATTATTAACTGTATTTTTTTTAATTTATGTATACCCTATGGTCTCAGTTATTAGAAAACCGAGGCCATAGGTCGTTACCTATGGTCTCTTTCACTTAAGCCTCGGTTCTTATAACCGTAGCCATAGACCTATGTTCACGGTTAAAAACCGAGACTATATGTACTTTTTGTAGTAGTGGTGGTAGGTTTGAAAAAAGGTCAAAGTGGTCGGGAATAAGAATAGGTCAAAGTCTAAGGTTAAGTTTAAGTCTTGTAATTTATGTTGCGTCTTTGTTGGAATTCTAGTGTACAAAATGGGTGTATTATTTACTTATGTTTTTTTTCTCTATGTATGATAAATTATTGACAATTCAGCATTGCACACACTCACATAGTTGAAAGATTTTGTATGTTTGCGTCTTATACACATCACCAGGAGTTGGGAACATATAGTTTGCATGTTAGCTTGTGTTTATGCTTTGATTTGTTTTGTGTTAGTTTACGTGAGAAAACTCTTGCAATTTGAAAACTCATGACTTTTAGTTTGAAATTGTTTTATAAATTATGTATCATCAATACCTTGAGTGGCTTTCGTTATTGGTGATTTGTTGAGTGTTTTTCAAAAATTGTTTTTAGGTTGTGATAATTAAAAGAAAAATTAACAACCAAGGCGTAGTTTGCATATTGGTATATGTGCATGTGATTTCCCTTACCTTAGGATTTAGAGATACTGGCCATTGACAATTGTTTCACATTATCTGGTGGTAAGGCTTCAAAAGAAAGCTAGATCTAGGATTGGATTGCAATTGATGTGCAGCCGGCTTGGGCACAAGTGAGCATTATATTACAACTATGAGAATTATTAGCTAAAATCATCTTTAGATTGTAAACAATAGATTTTCTTAAATAGAGAATTGCTTGATACCAAGTAATCTCTATAAGAAACTTGTGAATGCTATACCAAATAAGAGTGGATCCAATGTAGGTTTATTACATTATATTGTTATGTTTGTATCATAGCATGCAATGTTAGTACAATTATGATTTTATCCAGATATGTTCATACATAGGATGATTTGGGGATTTGGTTATGATTGAAAAATCTTTCTTTCTTTATTGCTTTATGATTATCAAATTTTATTGTCTTTGTATTTTTCCTGTTGATGAGCAGAACCGGCATTGCCAATCCTGCCAATACTTTGGTTTTATATTTATAAAAGTCTCGCAAGTCCACGAATCATTTATTAGAAAATGATAAGTATACTCCCAATGTCGATCTAAGGAAAGAATGTATGTGGTTTTTAATTTATTATTCAAACTTTTAAAAACGAAATTAAATCCTAAACATCCTGTCACGATATTTTGGTTTTTGTGTTTCTAATCTAATAACATAAAAATAAACATAGATAGAGATTCAATAAACATTTATGCAAATTTCATCCGTTAAAATTGTGGAGTATTTATGGATATAATAACTAAGTTAATTATGCTTGCTCATATTATTTAGGTTATTAAATATATAAATTGATATTTATTGATTCTCACTTTTTATATGAATACCACCTTTGGTGGGGTTAAATATTCTTTGTTAACTAAACAAATCAATTAACACCTATGGGTGGGGTTGATAACTAATTTGGTTAATTAAATTAATTACTTTTTTCTAAGAGATTGAAAATGAACCATTTAAATGACACCTTTGATGGGGTTAGACAGTTTAAACTTTATTCAAGGTGTCCAAATTAAACCTAAGAATTTAATTATCTCAGTACTAACTTTCAAGTTTTAAAACCACTACTGAAAACATGTTGTCAATACATTTTCACATAATAATTCTTATAAAAACTTTTGAAATAGAGCTTCACTCTAACTACCGCGATATTGTACCAACAAATAAAAGAGCACTACTCTAAATTAGACTAGATAACTAAACCTTAAAATCTAATTTTCAGATTTAAGTTTATAATTAAAAATAATATATTTCTCTCTAACATTCTTAATATAAAATCTTGAATAAAAATAAAATCAATTCATTTTAGAGATTTTTACCTATTTAATATTTCAAAAGCATGATGAACGAAAACCGGCATCGCCGATTCTTGCCAATACTTTGGTTTTATATTTATAAAACTCTCGCAAGTGCATGAATCATTTTGTAGAAAATGATAAGTATACTCCCAAGGTCGATCTAAGGAAGGAATGTATGTGGTTTTTAATTTATTATTCAAACTTTTAAAAACGAAATTAAATCCTAAACATCTTGTCACGATATTTTGGGATTTTTGTGTTTTTAATCTACTTACAGAAAATTAAACATAGATTCAATAAACATTCATGCAAATTTTATCTTTTATAAATAGTGGAGTATTTATGGATATAATAACTAAGTTAATTATGCTTGCTCGTATTATTTAGGTTATTAAAGATATGAATTGATATTTATTGATTCTGCCTTTTTTGTATGAATACCACCTTTGGTGGGGTTAGATATTATTTGTTAACTAAACAAATCAATTAACACCTATGGGTGGGGTTGATAACTAATTTGGCTAATTAAATTAATTCCTTTTTCTAAGAGATTGAAAATGAACCATTTAAATGCCACCTTTGGTGGGGTTAGACAGTTTAAACTTTATTCAAGGTATCCAAATTAAACCTAAGAATTTAGTTATCCGAGTACTAACTTTCAAGTTTTAAAACCACTATTGAAAACATGTTGTCAATACATTTTCAGATAATAATTCTTATAAAAACTTTTGAAATAGAGCTTCACTCTAACTACCGGGCGATTGCACCAACAAATAAAAGAGCACTACTCTAAATCGAATAGGATAACTAAACCTTAAAATCTAATTTTCAGATTTAAGTTTATAATGAAAAATAATATATTTCTCTCTAACATTCTTAATATAAAATCTTGAATAAAAATAAAATCAATTCATTTTAGAGATTTTTACCTATTTAATATTTCAAAAGCATAACAACGTTATTATTATATCATGTTTACAAATAGCTAGCAATGTTAAATTTAATCACAGACAAATTAAATATAACATATAAGAATAAAGCATAAAAAATAACTATAAAGAAAATAAAATCCTTATAGTACGTCGATGCTATTCCCATTGCTGGAAAACCTTCAAACGGAATTTGTACTCCCATTTATTGAATCGAAAAGCAAATAAATTACAAAAACATAACTAGTTCTTCTCAAAAAGAGAAGAACTCTAAAACTAAGATAAACTAACTAAGAAAAGCTAAAAAACTAAGAAAAACTTAAAACTAAGAAAAGCTAAAAACTAAGAAAAACTTAAAACTAAGAAATGAGAGAAAGAAAGAGAAGAGAAGATGTGTTTTAAGGTGTGTTTTTGAAGTGAAGGGAAGGGGGTATTTATAGGTGAGGATGGAGAGAAAAAATGAGTAAAAAAATGTTAAAAAAATTAAAAAACGTGTAATGGAAATCTTTGAGGTCATCAATGACGTCGGCAAGATGACGTCATGGGCGGCTGCACGTGAAAAATGGGGCGAACGTTGGGCGCGCGGAGGAGGTTCTGGGGCGCGCGCCTTCGGAGCGGATGAACAGTACCCGCGCGCAGTTGTGCGCGGATGAATAGTTGCCGCGCGTAGCTCGGCGCGGTATTGGGGTGTGTTATGAAGTGAAGAGAATGAGGGTATTTATAGGTAAGGAGAGGAAGGAAAATGGGTGAAAAAATAATAAAAAATGATGAAAATGTGGAGTAGTGAATGATGACGTCATACTGATGATGTCATGCTAGTATGGGCGCAGCAGCGCGCACAGATGGGGCGCATATGGGCAGCGGCGCACGCAGATGGGGTGCAGGCGCATGTAGATGGGGCGCAGTCACACGCAGATGGGAGCATGCGCGCGCGGACGGGAGCAGGAGAATGCGTGGAAGGGAGATTATTTAAAATATTTGATAAAATCATATAAATATATATATTTTTAATCAATTAATGTGTATAAAAGCATGGTAATTTTAGTACTTTTTGAGCACTCATCACCTGTCGCATGCTTTATCCCTTTACTGCTTTATGCATATCGCATGCTTTCTTTTTGTATCTATATTCTACTATGTCATGTCTACTAATTATTAAACAACTATTTGAGATTATTTAAAATATTTGATTGTTTCTTTTTCCTTGAATATTTATCTAGATTTTTTTATTTGACTACATGTTTTTGTTGTTTGCGATATTGGGGTGAGTCTTAAGGAGTTAGTATCTCCTTGCCACGGTCGTGCACCGAGTCTTGGACTTTTTCATTTGGTATCAAAGTATGCAAACCATTTTGGGCTTGAAAATGGCCGGTGTTTAATTTTTCTTCCTTGCTATTTTCACACAATAATTTTCACCATAATGGATTTCAAAGAAGATAAAGTAGGCAAACCTCCTTTATTTAATTAGAATAACTATACCTATTGGAAGTCCTAAAAGCTAGCCTTCTTATGGTCTTTATGATACCATGCTTGGTTCTAGCTTGAAAATGGCTGGAAGTACCCTACCAAAACCCTAGCTAATGAGACGATCATTTCCAAGCCTATGATCAAATGGACTAAGGAAGAAAGCAAGAAGTCAAATTGGAACAACAAAGGATTGTATGCCATCACTTGAGCTATCAATGCTAATGAGTACAGAAGAATTTGAACATGTCAGACATCAAAAGAAGCTTTGGACAATCTAAAAGTGACATATGAAGGTACCTTTCTAGCGTAGAGATCAAGAGTAATTTTCCTAAACAACAGACTTCGAGCTTTTGCAAATGGAAGAAGATGAAATTTTGATTATTTCTATGCCAAATTCTCATATCAACTCTTCATACAACCTGGTTTGTCCTATTGATTAACAAAATTTTTTTTTGTTAGTATCCCTCCTCGGTTTAAAGAGAAAGTTACAACAATTGGAACCTTTTATAAGCCTAAAGAGCTTTAGATTAATCAGTTTATTCTAGATCTCCAAATTTATTAGATCTACCATTTTACCTTTTCTTTGTAGGAAAGGGAAAATGATTATGATAAAGGAAAGAACATTGCTCTCAAGTCTACTAAGGGCAATGATGAACAAGATCGGCATGCATTGCCGATCTTGTAAATACTTTGGTTTTGTATTTATAAAATTCTCGTAAGTGAACGAATTATTTTATAGAAAATAAAAAGTATACTCTCAAGGTTGATCTAAGAAAGGAATATATATGGTTTTTAATTTATTATTTAAACTTTTAGAAACGAAATTAGATCCTAAACATCATGTTACGATATTTTGATTTTTTTGTTTCCTAATCTAATAACAAAAAAATAAACATAGATATAGATTCAATAAACAATAATGCAAATTTTAATCATTCATAACAGTGGAGTATTTACGGATATAATAATTAAGTTAATTATGTTTTCTCATATTATTTAGATTATTAAATATATAAATTGATATTTGTTGTTTTTTTTCTTTTTGGTATGAAAGTGTCCCTAGACAGGACCCAAATTATTTTATTTAATATTAATTAGGGACCTATTAATTAATTAAATATTAAATTTAAACTTTATTTCTAAGAAAATATCAAACCATTTAATCACAGCTTTAGGCGGAGTTAGTTAATTAGACTTCATTCAAGGTGTCCAAATTAAACCTAAAAATTTAATTATCGAATTACTAACTTTCAAGTTTTAAAACCATTACTGTTAATATGTTGTTAATACATTTTCGTATAATAGTTCTTATAAAAACTTTTGAAATAGAGCTTCACTCTAACTACCTGACAGTTGTACCAACAAATAAAATAACACTACTCAAAATCAGGCTTGATAATTAAACCTTAAAATCTAATTTTCACATTTAAGTTTGTAATGAAAAATAATATATTTCTCTCTAACATTCTTAATATAAAATCTTGAATAAAAATAAAATCAATTTATTTTATAGAAATAATTTACCTATTTAATATTTTGCAAACATAACAAAGTTATTATTATATTATATTTACAAACAGCCAATTATGTTAAATTTAATCACAGACAAATTAAAAATAACATAAAAGAATAAAATATAAAAAATAACTGTAAAAAATTTATTTTAAAATTATACCTCAAAATAATCCTTACAGAACTTTAATGATAATTCTGTTGCTGGAAAACCTCCAAACTAATTTGTATTTCCGCTTATTAAATCAAAAACTAAAAATCTATAAAAATATAACTAGTTCTTCTCAAAAAGTGAAGAACTTTAAAACTAAAAACTACATAAACTAAGAAAAATTTATAGAGAGAGAAAGAATTGAAAAAAATTGTGTTTTGACGATGGGAGAAAATGTCCTTTTATAGGTGAAGAAAATGCCAAAAAAAAAAAGTGAAAAAATATTTCAAAAATTGATTTTGGAAGCATTTGGATATGTTGGCACGTGTGTGGGGTATGAAATTTATGACAGACAGGCATTTGGCATGCATGGGACACTATGTAGGTGTGTGCTGGCGCGCGGCATGAATGGGCGACTACACGCGGGATATTATCCATTTTGACATTTTTGATCGTTTTGACCCATTTTTTCAAAATTTCCCATCTTTTTGACTTTTTCTCATTTTGTTTCTCAACATATTTGTGATGTATTACCTCCAGTATTTTTCTCAGAGTTTTTAAGTTATTTTTGAACGAAAATATCTGAATAACAATTAAAATACCCGTAATTTTGAAAAGACAAATTTATATAAAAATATGATAAAATAATACAAATATAAATCTATTTAATCAATTAAATTACATTAAATCACGATAATTTTAGTGCTTTTTAAGCATTCATCAGCCAGTAGAAGCAATAAAGGAAAGTACAAATATGTGGCCAGTGATGATAGTTTTAATGGAGATGATTTAATTAATTAAACTACATTAAATCATGGTAATTTTAGTGATTTTTAAGCACTCATCAAGCAGTGGAAGCAATAAAGAAAAGTACAAATTTGTGGCTAGTGTTGATAGTAATAACCAAGATGAAGAGTGGATGCCACTCCAAACATTCATTAGTTTTTTAAAGCAAGAGGAACTCTTTGGTAGGACCAGAAAAGATAGTTTGATTAGAGGATACTCTAGACAAGGAAGAAAGCTAAAAAACTCTGTGATGGTGACAAGAATAACAGTTGGATCCACGTTAACCAAAGTAAGGGTGTTGAGTGCAAGAAACTTGGAGACATTGTTTCTTAATAAAATGCTCAGCATAATTGCTCAGGGGAAAGAGCAATTCTTGAGCGATGAAGGTCGAGGTTACTCTTTTAGGTAGTAGCTGTAGTGCTGATGAGGACGAGAACAACTTCAATAACTGTACATGAATTCTTTTGGATCTTTCTGTCAACGTTCAATTCATATGCTTAGCTATACCATTGTGTTGAGGCATGCCCGACATAGTTCTCTCCATTCTGATCCCATGCTCATAGAAGAAATTTTTGAATATGGTGTCTTCATATTCACCACCATTGTCGATTTTGAGCTTTTTCATCTTCAAACCTATCTCCTTTTTAACCATAGCTTTCCATCTCTTGAAAGCCTCAAACACTTCAGACTTATGCTTTAGAAAGTAAACCCATACCTTCTAAGAGTGATCATTGATGAAAGTCATGAAGTAGTGTTTTCCACCAATGGATGAGACGGTCGTTGTCCTCAAATATCAGAGTGAATGAGCTCTAGCCTTTCCTTCTTTAGGGTTTTGCCACTTGTCTGAAAGTTAACTCCCTTATGCTTTCCAAGTATGCAATCTTTGCACATGTCTATCTCCGCTGACTGTAGACTTAGAAGTTTTTCCATTAAGTGCATAATATTCATCCACTTCTCACTCAAATGGCCTAGTCTTTGGTGTTTCATTGCTTGTTGCAATTGTCATCGATTAAAATGCCCTTGTTTTTCATGTAAAGAGTCCCACTCTTCTTATTTCGAGAAACTATCATTGCACCCTTTGAAATATTCTAATCATCACCATGAAAGATCATAGTGTAGCCTTCATTGACCAATTGCCCTACTAAGATTAAGTTATTTCTTATGTTGGAAATATGCCTGACATCCTTCAGCTCCCAAACAAACCCATTCAACTTAATCTTGACTACACCTTTTCCAATAATAGCACACGGTTGATCATCACTAAGATATACCTTTCCATGGTTTTGGAGGACATATTTCTTGAAGAATTCTTTCTATGAAGTAACATGGAACGATGCTCTAGAGTCTAACACCCAAGATTTTTCCTTGCTCTCCAAAGAGCATATCAATGCATCATTTCCTCCTAAGGTGGAAGTAACATTTGCCTCTGCCTTTGCTTCTTGGTCTTTCAGTGCACTCTTGCACTAATTTTTGTAGTGCTTAGTTCTTCCACAATTTCAACAGCCAATAGTCTTCAAGCTGTGGGAATTATTGGGATTCTTGGATGTGGACCTCCTATCCTTTGATATACCTCGATAGTTTGTTTTGCCATGTCCATTACCTCTGGTTAAATTTCTTCCTCTTGACTTTGTATGCAAAACTGAAGAGGTTGACGATTCACCCAACTCTCTACATCGAATCTCTTCACTGAGAACTAGATCACAAACATCGTCAAATTTTAACTTATTGTTTCCTGATGAGCTACTCATAGCCGTGACAATAACATTCCAACTTTTTGGTAGAGAAGACAAAAATATCAATGTTCGTACTTCTTCATCAAATTCAATTCCAACTGAACTCAATTGGGTTGTGACTACAAATTGAATAAACATCTCATCAAGTGCAATTTTTTTGAGGTCATGGCTTCTTATACATAAGACCCCCTGTGGTCTTTTCCTTTGCTATGTTGAAAGCAACAATGTAGGATAGTGTCAATTGAATAACTCCGAAGACTTGTCTATCTAGAAGATTCCAATCTTCTTACTTCATAGCCTCTATCTTCTTCCTTGAGAGAGGTTGATACAGATTTCTTTGATACAAATAATCCTCTATTTAAATTTTCCACAACCCAAAATGTGAGCCATCGAATTTCTCGAGTTTCACCTTTCCTTTATCTACAGTCATTACTCCCACTCAAATATGAATTCCTCTAGATTGTTTCTGACTATTCCTATGAACCACTGTGTATTATAACACCTCCGTCGACAAACTAGTATCGACGTAGAAAATTGACAGAAATCACCACAAAATGCTCTAATACAAGTTATTGAAAAATTACGCAAATTCCTGATAATTCAGATTTATGATAAAGTAAAAATAGACAAAATAACATACAAATTTGATAACGTAGTTTGATCAACCTGTTGCAGATCTTTTTACTAAAAAGGAAAAATTATACAAAATGTTTACAACACTTACAACTCACAACTCAATTACACCCAAGAAAATTACTCTTAATTTTCTATCATTAAAACCTTTTTTCTCTATTGAATAATTCAAAATACCTACTGGGGTGCTTTATTTATAGATGTAGAAGCTACCCTTCTAAATATTTTACCAACTAATTCTTAATTAATTTTCTTTCTTTTTCAACAAAATGATCTACCATCCATCCAATTTTCTTAAGTTATTGATTTGATAATTATTCTTTTATTTTATTATCATTTATTGCGCAGTTTGTTGCATTTAAATTTGACCAACAATGTATTTGTGTTTCAAATAACTTCTAATCCCTCCAAATTAAAAGTGAAGATTCTGTGCCGTTAATAGATTTTTGCTGTCATTTTATGCTAAAAGAGGATAAAATTAATCACAGTTCAAATCTGTTTTTAAAGAATTTTTGACAAATCTGTCTTCTAGATATCTAACATGAATCTACTACTTGCACCACACGCGCACGTGAATGTGCGTTGCACATTTTCATTCACTTTCAATTAACTTCTACTTTCCAAATGTTCTGGGTTTTCTAGTGCTCCATTAGTACTTCAGATTTGAAAACATTTAACTAATGCATGATGATTATTTTTATTTTTTTTTTTGATAAATTAATGCATGATGATTATGATCGATTGTCTTATTCGTGGATGACCTGACATGCCATGTAATAACTGTATTTTATATAGTTAATTTCATTAATTTTATTAATTATAATTGTTATGTTATTTACATTTTTATGTAATTTTAGTAAAATAAATTAATATTTACCTTTTATGTGTTAAGAAATACATTTTTAATAAAATTAAATAATTTGAATCGAAATCATACTTAATTTCAAATTTATGTCAACAAATATAATTTCAAATAATTGAGTTCTTAATTAAAATTTATTAAAGTTGAAAATATAGTTTCAATTAAATTTGGGTTTAATTTTAATTATTAAAAGTTTAAAAATTTAATTTAAAATTAGTAAAGGGCTTAATTGTAATTAAAGAAAGTTTAAAATGTAATTTGAATTAAATTTGTGGGAAAAACTACAATTAATTAAAGTTTAATTTTCGCGTAGGAGAGACAAATTCCACGCGCAAAATCACACGCGTGCAACGTGGACCATCAGATCAGAGAAGAAACGTCCAGATGCGCGCGTTGCAAGCACACCCGACCAGCGCGAGTGGATGCAGGATTCTATCTATCACGCGGCTCGGTGCGCCGAGTGAAGCCCACCTGCCGCGCAAGCCGGCGTGCAAGTGGGGCCCACTTGTCTGATGCATCGCAGCCGCTGCCCCTACCTTCGTGGCCCTTTTTCCCGTGCGATCGATCCATGTGCACCCGTTTATTCCACGAACCAGAATCTGCAACATGTCCCATTTTATCTATCAGTGAATCATTCTATGACACGCGGCATGTTACAATGAGTGCAAAAGCGCAGGATCATGCCCGCATTGCAGCCATTGTCTTCCACGTTTTTCGCGCCGCAATCTAGTGTGGAAATTCTGTGTGAGCCCGTCCTTGATATCCAATGATATGCTGCCACGTGTCCCACCAGTTATTTCATCGAATCAGACTCTGAAACGTGGCACGCATAATGAATTAAGAAAATACAGAAACGACGCCCTATCTCACGCATGAAGTAAAATAAGAAATTCGATTTTCGCGTGGCCGCGGATTTTAAGGAGAATGTTGGGGTTTTATTTTCGATACAAATTGTTACGCATGTATGATATTTTAATATTTTTGATGTATTTTTTAGCTATAAATAGGAGATATTATGATAGAGTTAAAGAGTTTTTTTTGGAGTTTAGAATTTTGGATTTCTAGCGGTATTCGGGGCTGAACCGTGGAACACGCAGAAACCATTTTTGGCTTATGTTGTGTTCTGCCCGTGCCAAATATTTAAGATCCGAAATTGTTTAATTTTCTTTTTTTTTTCATCTCATATTCCTTAGCTGTTGTAATTTTAATTTTTTAATTAATGAAGTAATTTAAATTTTCTAGGGTTGCATTTGATCTAAATTTATGAAGCTTTGATTTTAATTATTTTTGAAAGATTTATAAGACATTCGATTTGTTTATTCTATCTATGCTTAATGCTTTTTGATTATTTACGAATTTTATCAAAATGATCCGTGGCACTTAAATAAACTTGGAAGAGACATTTTTGTGTATATTGCTCATGGATAGAATGACATGTATGATGAAGGATAGGAATATACCCTAATTGTATGTGTGTCCATTGGAAAACTTAAAACGTAATGAATCTTAGTGAATTTAATTCTCATAGGAATATAGTGAATTAATTTAACGAGGTGTGTCTATACGGAGCTTGGAAGAGATGTATGTATAAAATTAGAAGTTTTCGGTTGACAAATTAAATGTACTAAAAAATACAAATCAAGAGAAAATAATATGATTTGAGTGGATTAATTTGGTGAAAAATTGCAATCCTAGATTTCTTTTATTTTGTTAAATCTTTTCTTCTTTTTCTAAATCAACGATTGTTTTGGATAAAATCAGGGAGAAATAATTTTAGTACTCAACAAACTGTAGTGACAAATCCTCGTAGAAACGATACTTTACTTACAAATCTTATTACTTGTGACCGTGTATGCTTGCACGTTTTATGTTCTCCAAAAGAGACAAGACCATGCACATTTATTCAAATAGAATGCTTCTAACAACATATTTTTCAAGAGTTTTGGGTATAAAATGTATCAAATATAAGCTACACCAGAAGCATCTGAAGTTTTCTATTGACTCATGCAAAGAAAATCCATATCATCATCAATCACATACAGATTTTTTTAACAAGACCCTTAGATCTTATGATTACATGAGGCATACACATAAGATCAAGATCAAACAAATGTCATGGAAAATTGCATGGCAAAGAGGGGAGTGAAAAAAAGATCAAGTGTTCCACTTCAATCAAATTGTAAATTTCAGAGAGGGGAGTGAAAAAAAGATCAAGTGTTCAACTTCAATCAAATTGGAAATTTCAGAAATTTACCTAAAGCTACTTCCCTTCAGCAGGTGAGCATGACCGATGACTCTGACATAGTTGACAGTAGGCTGGAGGCTACAAACATGCGAAATAATCAATCATCGTGCTTAAAGACGAAGATATCAGAAAGGCAATAACGTAAAAGGAACAAATATATGAATGTTGATATGAATCTTCTAGAGCAGAAAAAGTAGATAAATTTGATTTACAGAAGGATGGTGATTTCTCCTATGGTATTTTCCGCATCCGAGCAGTATGTGGCGATCAATTGCAAAAGAAAGTTAGGATTTTCTTCCTTCTCTAGACCTCTCACGATATCAAAGTTTTGGTCCAGTATACGCTGGTAAGAACACAAGGACAAAGTAGTCAATAATACCAAAACCAAGTCTTTTGATATTTTGATAGAGTATCCAGTTTATATTATATAACTAGTTAGACTACTACATGTTTAACCAGACATTTTTTTTAAATGTCAGTTATACGCTCACAACCAGACATTTCATATTGAATATAAATTATTTGAAGCTTCATCTCAGAGGAACAGATTAAGCTATTGTTTGATCTTCAACCAAATCCAACAAAACCTAATTAGAAGTAATTACAAACTGAATTAATTCTTGGCTCTAAGCCACTCAAAGTCACATAAGACAACACAATCTTTCACAGACTAACCAAACCCAAGTCTTTATCCGTCTAATAGATGAAGAAATAGATTAGCATCCTCTAAGTTAGTCAAAACCAAGAAAAATAACGTTTAAATGAACCATAAACAAACATAAATCAAAGGGCTTTACAAAATCAATCAAAAGAAAATGAAAATCAAGAAAACGAAAGGATTAAACTACAATTGCACATCATATAATAATTAATTTAATAACACTATCATGCCAACAAAATTGCATACTACTCATTAAGTTCATCAATTATGAATCACATACATAAGAATCATACATCTCTACCTAGAAACTATGTATGTTATTTAATCAAGATAAATAATTAAATAATTCTCTCAAATATATTTAATTGACTCTATAGATAAATTGTTGACCAAACAATTAATAATATAAAATTCAGATTAAATAATATAATTAAATTATAATTATAATTGGATAAAATAGTAGATTATCACATGGTGAAAATTGGCGGGCACAATTAATAGGGTTTATGGAATGATTCGGGGCTTAAATAATGCTCAGGTGCAATCTAGGTTGTAAGATCAGCTTCAGATCAAGGGCTACGATCAAAACAAGCAAAACGACAACTCCAGCTAATCATAGCGACACACGTGACATCATAAATTCATTAAGCGAATTAGGGAGTGATGCGTGGCAGGGAAGACCGGTTAGAGTCAACGCTCACTGACTCAATGAAACGTGGCACGACCTGATTTGTAGAAACGGATGGAGTGGCGCATGAGTGGATCGGGCGGAGCAATGGCGTAGCGACATGTGGCAACACGGTTTGACCAAGCCCGAACTTAGATTGAATGTTGTGCTAATATGTGGCGTGCATTTCATCCTCCTCACAGGCAGCATAGCATAATTCGCTCTCCGTGCTTACGTGGCATCCAAGTGGCTTGCCCAGTCAGCTCCCATGCTTGCGTAGCATTCCACATGGTAGCTCATGATTGGTCCTACGTTAAAATTCATAAAAAATCCAAAAAAATTCGAAAAATAATATTTTTACTCATTTTCACTAAAAAGTTTATATTTTAATATTTTAGACCCAAAAAATACTATTTATTTAATAAAACAAATAAATATTAAGTAAAAAAGTGCACTAATGATTCTACTTTCATAGAGTCATCACACCCCCAAACTTAAATCTTTGCTTATTCTCAAGTAAAGTCAAGTATAACTAAATAAAATAACTTGGGTAGTATATTCATAAATATACTTCTATTAGTACATGCATATTTCACGAAAACTATATCTCTCAAAAGTCATACAATCCTATGATAGAGAGATTCACATATTCATCAATCAATGTTCCATCAATACAAGGATATGTATGGTTTTTGAAAAATTGATTCGTGTGTGTGTGTGATGCACATGATATCATCCAATGCACTCATGAAATCATCCTATATGAGTATGTTAATCAATTCAATCTTAGATCAAGTCTCATAAGTCTATTTTTTACATCCCTCTCCACTAATATAAATATGCACTTAACTTTAGATCAATAAGGACTTTACATGGTTGTAATGTAAGGCATAGGTGGATGGTCGATAAATGAAGACATTTGAGGCACTTTTCACACTTTAGCTTTTTTTTCATCATGCACTTTTTAACTACAATTGAGCTTTTACTTGATATTTTAGTGTACCCTCCTTTTGGCATTCTTTTCATATTTTTTTCACATCTTTTTTTTTGTAACTTCACAACACCCCTAAACGTATTTTTAATCCTATTTTATTTTTCTTTAGAGGGATGATTGTGTTATGAGTTTGGCTAATTATTTTTTTATAAGGTGCATTACATTTTACATTCTTTTATAGCATAACACATGATTGCTTTTTTTCTTTTTTCTTTTCATACAAGCTAAAGATTCAAGGATAAAGGTAATGCTTATTCGTTCAACATAAAATGTGGCTTAAAGATATGAATGGTTCTTTGTTAGGCTCAAATGGGTAACTAAAGATATTAATAATTGTCAACTTGAAAGACTCAATCCATCCAAATAAGGCCTAAATCATTTCTCTTACTAAATACTATTTAGGATTTTGCCTCAAGGGATGATCATATAGATTATAAAACATGGTAGATCTTATCGACTCACATAACTCACATAACTCATTACAAATTTTCTCTCAATAAGCACACCAAAATCAATCATGAACATGTGGATAAAAATTTGAATCAATCCAATCAAAACTAGCAAGTATATCACATGATTAATGTAAATATGTTAACAAATATGTTATATTCCTTATCCTAGTCATGACAACCAATTTTTATTATTGAGTTCATATGTTTCATATCAAGAATGCATGCATTTAGTTTCCATATATTTATCAATTTATACCCAAATCATGATTAAAAACATGCTAAAAATAAAAACAATTCCCTAAAAAAATCCTAAAATTTAAAATGCATAGTAAAAAATATTAATGTAGAGAATGAAGTTCCCTCCCGGTTGTCTCTTTTAGAGAACATAAAAATGTGCAAGTATACACAATCATAAGTAATAAAGATTTGTAAGTAAAGTATCGTTCCCACGGAGATTTGTTACTATAGTTTGTTGAGTACTAAAATTATATCTCTCTGATTTTATCCAAAACAATCGTTGATTAAGAAAAGGTTTAAAAATAAAATAAAAGAAATCTAGGATTGCAGTTTTTCACCAAATTATTCCACTCCAATCATATTATTTTCTCTTGATTTATATTTTTTTAGTACATTTAATTTGTCAACCGAAAACTTCTATTTTTATCCATACATCTCTTCCGAGCTCTGCATAGACACACCTCGTTAAATTAATTCACTATATCTCTATGAGAATTAAATTTAATAAGATTCATTATGTTCTAAGTTTTCAAATGACCACACATACAATTAGGGCATATTCCTATCCTTCATCACACATGTCATTCTATCTACGAGCAATATACACAAAAATGCCTCTCTCAAGTTTATTAATGTGCCACAAATCGTTTTGATAAAATTCATAAATAATCAAAAAGCATTAAGCACAAGATAGAATAAACAAATCGAACGTCTTATAAATCTTTCAAAAAAATAATTAAAATCAAAGCTTCATAAATTTATATCAAATCCAACCCTAGAAAAATTAAATTACTTCATTAATTAAAATTTAAATAACAACAAATACAGAAAATTATAAGAAGCAGAAAGGAAATTGAAACATCAATTACGAAAATATTTGGCACACGCAGAACACAACAAAAGCAAAAAAATTGCTTCTGCGTGTTCTGCAGTCCAAAACCGAACAACACAAAAATTATAAGATGATAGAGTTAAGAAGTTTTTTTGAGAGTTTAAGTTTATAATTTTTGTGTTGTTCGGTTTTGGGTTCATAAGATCCCTAGATTAATAAATTAACTAGACATAATTTTGTCTATAAAGCTCATATTTTTCATAAAGAAAGACATATAGTCAATCTCTTAAATTCTAGTGCTAATCTCTTTTTGAATCACCACCAAAATTACATCTCCTTTTGATTTTTTTTGTTTTTTCTCTCTTTTTAGCTCCAAAATTGATAAAAATTATGCTATTGACATCTCCTTAGGGTTTATGCGGTGATTAAGGGATTAAATATAACTCAAATGGAATCTAGACCATCAAATCAGCCTTAGATCAAGGGCTGAGATCAAAACAAGGAAAATTAACTATGCCATCTAATCATAGTGCAACATGTTGCACAGAGAATTCACTGGGAAAATTAGAGCATGACATGTGGTAGGGGAGACCAATCCAAGCCAATTCATGTTGAGTCAGCACCACACGACACATCGTGATTCGAGAAAATAGGTGGTGTGACATGCTGGTGGAAATCAATGATGAATAGAGTTACAACATGTGGCAAGAAGATTTGACTATGCTTAAACTTGAATTGAACGTCGGGCCAAGATGTGTCACACGGTGCGTCCCTTCTCATATACGGTGATTTATGATTCATCATATCTATTGGCATTGCATCCATGTGGCTTGCCTAGGCATATCTTCTACTTGTATGGTGCCATGTGCCATCTCTTGAGTAGTCCTACATTAAAAATTGATAAACAAATGCTTAAAAATTCAAAAAAAATCCAAAAATTATATTTTCGACTCTTTACACTAAAAAAGTAACTATTGAGTAAAAAAGTTCGCTAATGACTACTTTCATAGAGTAATTACATCCCAAATTTAACTCTTTACTTTTCCTCAAGTAAATCCACGTATAACTAAATAAAATAACATGGGTAGTATATTCATAAATATATATATATAATAATAAATGCATATTTCATGAAAACTATCTCTACCAAAAGTCATACAATTATATGATAAGAAAGTTCACATATTCATCAATAAATGTTCCATAAATACAAAGATATGCAAGGTTTTTGACAAATTGATTCATGTGTGTGTGCTGCATATGATATAATTCATTGCATTCATGAAATCTACCTATACGAGTATGCTAATAAATTCAATCTTAGAATAAGTCTCATAAGTCTATTTTTTACATCTGTTTCCACTAATATAAATATGAACTTAGTTAAAGATCAATAAGGATTTTACATGCTAATAATGTAAGGCTTAGGTGGGGGGTTCCTAAATGATGAAATTTAGGCTCTTTCCATGCCATAGCTTTCTTTTGTTTATCATGCACTTTTTTTTAACTACAATTGAGCTTT
Source organism: Hippophae rhamnoides (assembly GCA_033030585.1). Taxonomy (NCBI): domain Eukaryota; kingdom Viridiplantae; phylum Streptophyta; class Magnoliopsida; order Rosales; family Elaeagnaceae; genus Hippophae; species Hippophae rhamnoides. The sequence goes on along the minus strand of CM065428.1, from coordinate 29,073,232 downwards.
TACTTGATATTTTGAGCCATACATTTATACATGCTATTATTCGAATTCTTTAAAAGACTTGTGTAAAAGATGTTCACAATGTACTTAGGAAGTGAGTTTTATTGCTTAAGTATTATAACCCGAATATATTAAATCATCATAATCAATTTATCAAAAAAAATCATTAGTACGGTTATACCTGAATGTAAGACTATAGATTTTACATTTAATTAGTTTTGTTAATAATTTGTATTAAATACTTAATATTTGACTAACATAATTTAATTTTAATAGTATGTAAAGCAAATTGGTGACTAATTGGGTGGGTTTTATGTCATAAAGTTCATTAATGAAATCATACACAATTTATTAACACCCATTACAAATTTACATGTAAGTTTTTCATTTACATACCTTTATTTTGATAATATTTTGCAAATAACATCAAGTATATATTGATTATTGATTCTTTCTCATTTGCAATAGAATAAAGTTTATGCTCCATACAAGTCAATATCTTTGGATAAACTATAATAGACATACTCAAAGTGCCTAGTTCATGATTGACAATGAAGATGAAGTTAATGATGAAGATGAAGTGTATACGCATTTTTTTGTTATTTAGTTATGTATGTGTGTATATATTGTGAATTAATTTTGTATTTAAAACATTTTCTAACTTATTTTCAATTTAATAATAATATGTAACATAGTTTTAAAATCCTTGTATATTATATAAATTCGCATGGAATGTTGAATTATTGTATGAATGCAGGTAGGATATATAATGAAAACAACATTTTTAGAAAAAGGAAATGCAATTTTTGCATCGATTCTGAGTAAAAACCAATGCAAAATTTTTGTTAGGTTTTTTAAAAATCGATTCAAATTTGCATCAATTTTTACTCAAATTTGTGTTAATTTTTACTCATAACTGAGTTTGTTTTTAATAAAACTGATGCAAATTTGAGTCCCTTTTTAATCAAAATCAACTTTAAATTTGTGTTGGTTTTACAAAACAATACAAAATTTTCTATGCCACAATTTGTGTTGGTTTTTGCAAACTGAAGCAAAAGGTGATATTTAGTATAAAAAACCAACTTAATTATCCAATTTTGTTGCAATGACTCCACCAAAACTTCAAAGCATTGATTTAAATGATTTACTAATTCCTTAACAATAAAGTATAATTAATTTATCAATTGATGATCTCCATGAAAATATATTAATTTATTTGACTAACAAAGAAACTAGTCCCCACCGAAAGACTATTTCATATATAAAAATAAAATCGAATTTATATTTTTATTAACCTAATTAATATTAAACAAGCATGGTTAATTAGTTACATATTCCCATAAATGCTTTATAAAGTATAAATTTTATATCTACATTGATTTGTTTAAATCAAACCTATCTTTAGTTATATTATTATTTTTTCATTAAATTAGTATTTTCAAAAACTAAATATTGTGATAGAATGTATATGTTTTATTTTCATGTTCATTTGGAAGAAATTTAAAAAATTATTTTAAATCATGTAGTTTCTCTTTAGACCAATATTGAGAGTATAATTATTTGCTTATTATAAATTATTTGTACACTTACAAGCTTTTTATAAATACAAAATTTGACCATCAAGTTTTTGACCGTTAGGTTTTTGTGCATCATCCTTGTCCAAGGATGGTAGGTTATACATAAGTCAAAATGTTGTATTCGATGAGTTCAATTTTCCCTTCTTATATTCTATGACTAGTATCTTTGGTGTGCCTAAATCTATGCTTTTCAAAACTTTTCTAAATGTTCTTTCTAAATCTACTTTGAAGCCATAAGTTAACTTCTCACATAGTTTAGCTAGTCCTCATTCAACTCCTTTGCTATCTAATTTTGTTATCTCATCCTCTAGAGTTCGATCTACTGAAAGACCACACATTCAATCACCTTTGCTGCCTTCTTAGTCACAGTCACCTCCAATTCCCTCCACCATATTGTGTCAAAAACAAATGCAGGATATTGTTGCCAACTCTATTTCTTCTCTATCTAAACATTGTCCACCCTCTACATCTATAAACACTCTGTCATCATCAAATGAAATTGAACCTATAGAAATGTATCTTAGGGGTCCCCATTGGGAAGTTTCAAGGTTACCTTGAAAAGAACCACTCCTAAACTTGTATGACCCATGTCTTTTATTTTCTTGAACATGGAAAATTACCTTAGTACCCACTCATTATGGAAAAGATTTCTCAAAAATCAAAGTCATACGTATTGGTCAACCATATCATGTAAAAGAAGAACCTGTTAGGGCTACTCCTTTGATGTCTAATAGTAGAGGAGGCATTCTTAATCCTCAAAGAAGTCCATGAAAGAGACTTTGGGGGACAAATTTAAGAAAGATCACTGACCAACAAGATCATAACCTTATGCTACTATTGGCCCACTTTGAGAAGGGATGTAGTTCAGTATGCACAAAAATGTGACAAATACCAAAAGTTGAAAACAATCCTTGAAGATTTATGGCGAGACCTTGACACTTGTTATAAGCCCATGGCCTTTCATGAAGTAGGAAATGGATATAGTGGCATCTTTGTCTATGGCCCCAACGCAAAAGAAGTTCCTTCTTGTAGTAGTGTGACATTTCTCAAAGTGGATTGAAGCTAAAGCATTATTCTCCATCCAAAAAAGGAGGTATAAAGGTTTGTTTGGGAAAATATATTTTGTATGTACAAACTCCCCAAACAAATTGTATGCAACAATGGAATGCAATTCAAAGGCATAGGATTCCAAATTTTTTGTATATATCATAATGTCAGACTCATTTATTCAACACCTTACCTTCCCAAAGAGAATGGGAAAGCTGAACCTACTAACATCTCATTCTTGAACATGATGAAGAAGGAGTTGCAAAAATAAAAAGGGAAATAGGTCAAGGATCTACTAGCTGTCTTCTGAGAAAACAGAACAACCCTCAAGATAGTCATTAATGAAACCCCATTTTCACTAACTTATGGAGTTAAGGCTATGGTCCCACCTGAAGTTTTTATTCCAAACATTAAAGTTCAAATCTCCATTGAATAGAACAATGAGTAATGGATACGAGCAAAACTTCTCAACTTGGAAAAAAAGAAGGAAGTCCTTAAACAAATTGAGGAATATAAAAGAAAGATAGCATGATTTTATGACCAAAGGGTTTAAGAAAAAAGATTTAGGTAAGGGGATTGGGTCTTACATAAAGTATTCTAGAATACTAAAGAACAAAGGTTTGGCAAACTTGGGCCACAATGAAGGACTCTACAAAGTAATCAGAAGAATGTGAAAGAATTCCTACATATTGGAAGACACTGAGGTAGAAGTTTGATAAAAAATTGGAATGGTGAGCATTTAAAGTGGTCTTATTTTTAGATCTTTTTGAAAACTAGTGTTTGATGATTGGACCTTTTATGGAGGAACCTTTCAATTTGTAATCTATTTTTCTTTTCAACTTTTAACCCTTTCCTAGGGTAAGGAAGGGTAATGAATTTATTAAGCACTCCATTTTAATAACTTTTGTATTACCATGAGTCTTTTTTTCATAAACTGTTTAAATTATTGTGTGTAAGCCTTGGTAAAAGTAAAATCATAGTGGCCTATATCAAATGTAGAAAATATTTAAGAGAGTATCTCTTGGATTCATCAAAGTCTTCGGATGCTTTTTTCTTACGATTCCTCAGTTAATATAATCTAGGAAGTTCTCAAACTTGTCCAAAATCTTGAGATGTCTCAGTTGATTTAACCTCGGGAAGTCCTCACACTAGTAAATTTTTTGAAATGCATCACTTATCGAGATGCCTCGATTGATCTATTCTTGGGAATTCCTTGGACTCATTGAAGTCTTAAGATACCTAGCTCCTCAAGATGCCTCAACAAATTAAGGTTCCTCTATTCTAGGGATGCCTTAATATGAGCCCAGCTCTTGAGATGTCTCAACAAATTGGGATGCCTTAAGTAGAGCCCAACAGCTAAGATGCCTCAACAAAATAAGATGTCTTTTTTTTTCAATATATGCCTTAAGTAGATCCCACCTCCTAAGATGTCTTAAAAAATTTAGATGGATCAACAAGTTAAGATGCTTATGTCCACCAATATCCAAAGATGCCTCCGTTGAATTTGTTAGCTGAGATGCCTGGAAGATTCCTAATGTTCCAATCAGAATAGTTTTAGGAATACTTTAATCAATTCACTTCTTGAGGAGTTCAGATATTGTCCTATTTATAACCAAAACTTTCATTCAAATCACTAGAGAACCACATGAATAATGGTCCACGTATCATGCTTCAGCCATGCATTTGTACACACCTTTGGGAGGAGAAAAAATGCAACATCAAAGTAATAGGCCGAGAGCCAAAAAAATGTCTTTTATTAGATAAAAAAATAACAATATTCTATGAGTCTAGCATGGACATTACATACGAGATAGCCTCAAAGAAAATACAAAAACATTAAAAATACAAGCAAATTATATCCCCATAATACCTCTAAATGGGTGATGGGTTCTAAAGACTTTCCACTATATTTTCTTGACCTCCATAACATGAGTTGCAACCTTCGCTTTTTTCATTTTCCCTCGGAGGGTCTCCCTTAATCTCTTCAAGATGCATGAAAAGTTTGTCCAAGTGCTTCTCAATGGATTGTATCATATCCTTTTCAATATAAGAAAAGAGTTGTCTCTCCCTGTATAACTTCTTAACCTCCTCATGAAGGGCTTCATTCCCTTGCCTAAGCCTAGCTATGACAATCTTTTTCTCAATAATGGAATACACCATTTTGATAATAAGGTTTAGATTAACCACAAAACAAAATAAAGTTAGAATAACAGAAAAGAATGAAAATAAAAAAAATGAAGAGAAAATATCTACTACAAAAATCCTTCAACCTTGTTCATAGAATGAAAATAAGCCTCCTCTTCCCCACCTATTTTAGGCAATGGATCTATACCCTATAACTTCCAAACTTATAATGCCAACTCTGACCCAAATGCACACATTACAGGGAATATAAATAAACAAGTGATTATCACTAGAGAGGAAACCTTAAACATACAAGTAATGCTCTACTCCCTTAAAAATCACCAAAATGGAAAGATTTGTAGTGGTATTTGATAGTGATATTTGACATAGAAGAGAGATCCCTCATGTTTATTTTTCAATCTCTTTGGCTTGAGTACTTAGCGCCCTTTTTGTCAAGACAAGACACCACTTCATTTGTGAGACATCAACCTAAACTACTGAAGACAACATAACCAAAAATAAGGGTTTTAAGTCCCGTTGTACTCATATTTGTGTGTTGGCTTTTCGTATACAAAACACGACATCTAATTTATTTTACAGAGTGTATTTGTCTTCCTCTAAGTAAGGTTCATTACTGGGGATCAATAATTCACACACGCGTATAATTTATTGGGGATCAATAATTTAGACATGCACATAATTAAGTATACTTTGTATGCAAGTATATTTTCACACACCATGAATTTGGTTTTCGTGGTTTTTGGCTTGTTTAGAGTGCGAGTGTCTATGATTTTTACTCAAAATTTTATACATTTTATGATTCTATGCTTCTGTTATGTGAACTATATAAGTGTTATATTGTTTTGTTTCTTATGAGTTAGGCCCGAGTCCTTTAGAAGGCTGTATCTCCTTTCCCTAGTCAAGTTGTTAACTCATTCAATTGGTATTAGAGCGGGTGCACCATTTTAGGCTTATTTGCTCCGATGTTGATCGTGTTAACTTGCTTATAACACACTATATTCTCTCTAATGGAGTCAGGAGAAAGGGATAATGTAGGTAGACTTTCACTTTTCAATGGGCTGAACTATGTCTACTGAAAATCTCGTATGAGAGCCTTTCTATGGTCCTAAAGAGACCATGTTTGAGTTTGTGGGTTCCTAGGTTGTTCGCCTAAATGGTCCGCATCATACACTTTTAGTTATTGATCATTGGTTACCAATCACACCACATTGTATGGTGTTGGCTATGAAGGACAAGTGGTTTCGAGTTTCAAACCAAGTCATTGTGGAAGCAGCAAGTGAAGAGTAGTTATAGGTAGTTTGGCTATAACGTTGTAACTTGATTACTGTTTTGTAAATTATTTACTACTGAGGGGTTGCCTTAAGTAATTCAAGAATATTACCATATAGATATTGCCTCTATATAGGTTTACCTTATTATATCAAATGTTATGCAAGATCACTTATTGAGCTAGTATAATATGAGTTTGTTGTGTATATGTCTGATGAACGAAAACCGGCATCGCCGATTCTCGCAAATACTTTGGTTTTAATATTTGTAAAACTCTCGCAAGTGCACGAATCATTTCGTAGAAAATGATAAGTATACTCCCAAGGTCGATCTAAGGAAGGAATGTATGTGGTTCTTAATTTATTATTCAAACTTTTAAAAACGAAATTAAATCCTAAACATCCTGTCACGATAGTTTGGTTTTTGTGTTTCTAATCTAATAACATAAAATAAACATATATACAGATTAATTAAATAAAAAATAAACATAGATACAAATTCAATAAATATTTATCTACAAATAAATATAATTACAGATTCAATAAATATTCATGCAAATTTTATCATTTATATTAGTGGAGTATTTATGGATATAATAACTAAGTTAATTATGCTTGCTCATATTATCTAGGTTATTAAAGATATAAATTGATATTTTATTGATTCTCTCTTTTTTGTATGAATACCACCTTTGGTGGGGTTAGATACTCTTTGTTAACTAAACAAATCAATTAACACCTATGGGTGGGGTTGATAACTAATTTGGTTAATTAAATTAATTCCTTTTTCTAAGAGATTGAAAATGAACCATTTAAATGCCACCTTTGGTGAAGTTAGATTTAAACTTTATCCAAGGTGTCCAAATTAAACCCAAGAATTTAGTTATCCGAAGTACTAACTTTCAAGTTTTAAAACCACTATTGAAAACATGTTGTCAATACATTTTCACATAATAATTCTTATAAAAACTTTTGAAATAGAGCTTCACTCTAACTACCCAAGGATTGTACCAACAAATAAAAGAGCACTACTTTAAATTAGACCGGATAACTAAACCTTAAGATTTAATTTTCAGATTTAAGTTTGTAATGGAAAATAATGTATTTCTCTCTAACATCCTTAATATAAAATCTTGAATAAAAATAAAATCAATTCATTTTAGAAATTTTCACCTATTTAATATTTGTAAAGTAACAACGTTATTATTATATCATGATTATAAACAAATAGCATTAAATTTAATCACAGATAAATTAAATATAACATGTAAGAATAAAGCATAAAAATAACCGTAAAGAAAATAAAATCCTTGAACTTCGACGCTATATTCCGTTGCTAGAAAAACCTGCCGGAATTTGCACATCCATTTAATGAATCAAAAATCTAAATTATTACAAAAACATTACAAGTACCTCTCAAAAAGAGAAGAACTCTAAACCTAAGACAATTGACCTAAAAACTAAGAGAAAACTAAGAAAAGCTTAGAAACTAAGAAAGAAACTAAAGAAAACTCAAAAACTAAGAAATGAGAGAAAGAAAAAGAGAGAGTGAGGTTTTGAGTGTGTTTTGAAGTGAATGGAAGGGGGTATTTATAGGTGAGGATGGAGAGAAAAAATGAGTAAAACAATGTTAAAAAAATATTAAAAAATAAAAACGTGTAATGGACCTCGAGGTCATCAATGACGTCGCATGACGCGTCGGGGCGGATGCACGTGAAAATGGGTCAACGCGTTGGCGCACGCGCTGCGCGCAGCTCGGCGCGCAGTGAACACCCGCCGCGCCGCGCGCGGCGCGGCGAGTTGTGGATCAACGCGCGCGGGCGCGCGCGCGCGGCGCGGCGCCGGGCGGCCGGGCGTCTCTGGCTCGCGCCTGGCCGCGCGGCTAGGCGCCGGCCGGCCGCGGCGCGCGATTTTCCGTCTTTTGACCTTTTTCGACCCATTTTGTCCAATTTTTCCATGTTTGTTGACCTTTTTCCACTTATTTATTAATTTATTTGTGATGTATTGCTTCAAGTATTCTTCTTCGAGTCTTTACATTGCGTTTTTAGGCCAAAATTCCTGAAAAACAATAAAAATACCCCTGATTCAAAAAAAGACAAATTTATATAAATATATGATAAAACATATAAATATATATATTTTTAATCAATTAATGTGCATAAAATCATGGTAATTTTAGTGCTTTTTGAGCACTCATCACAACCTTAATCCACTGCTAGTCCCTAGCAAGAGAAGCGATAAAAACTAAAAATTAAACTATCCTAAATCACGTGGATTGACACGGTTGCATTTAGCCTATGCAACAAGCTCTTTAAACCCCTAGGTTGCCCTGAGTGACGAGTTTGAGTCTCGTGAGGGTTTTCAAGTAATGATACCCACAAATATTGAACTAAATGTAAAAAACAAAAGAAACAATAAAAACAAACAACTTAAAAAATTAAATTTACAACAAAATCACAAATTAACAACATTTCACAAAAATGTCTCATACTATTTAATCTCCTTTAAGATCATAATTAAAATCTCAAGCATAAGTTATCTTAATCTCTTTAAACAATCATGATTTATTATAATAATTAGTCGAAAATCATTTTCATATTTCATATCAAAAATGTATCAATTTAATTTCACCCAATTTCAGTGTCATGAATCGAGTCCCGTCTTGACTCTATTCCTCACAAGTCAATACTCTCAAAAACATGGAATCCTATGAATTCAAACCCTCATACTAATTTATATGCGAAAGAGTTGATGTATAAAAATGAACTAATATGTTCGCATATGTATAAAGAAGAAAGGCTCAAAGTGTTATTTTAACATTGATCTCATGAAAGGAATCAAATGTATAAATTATAAAGATATCATATATAAAAATTATTTTCATGCATAAATCAAACTCATTAAGAAAGAATTTCAAGATATATGCCTTTTACAAATGAAGAAATTGCAATGACTTTTTAGGGAATTACTTCTTATATCTTTCTTTGTAATTAGCCTTTACTCACAACTTTGTAGGCAATGCGGGTTATAGTATGTAGATGATACTATTTTTTTTTCTTTATCTCTCTATTTTTTTTTCTCAAGAAGATATTTCTCAATATATGTATTTTTTTGTAGAGAGTCAACCCAATGTGATTATTGTACATTTTTTTGGATTTTGGTGAGTGGTTAATTTTGTGGCTTTTCCGTTTGATCCTGGTTTAGTGTAACCCCAGGATATGTCTTTTGTTTTTGTAGTAGTCATGCATAAATGAGATATAAGCATATACTATCAATTTCTACTCAAATCATTTAATCTAAGCAAAAATAATAATCAAAAATATATGATACTCTATTAAGATGAAAAAATTCATACATTCAATGCTAATACCTATGTAGAGATCATCTAAAAAATTTGAAGAAATAAGAAATGTGTTTGGAGTAGAAAAAATATATATTTCACTCTGAATAAAGGAAATTAGCCTCAAATTATATCTCACAAAGGTAGGCTCCACTAAAAAAAACTCATAAACACCGATTTTGGGTTTAATATAATTTCTACATCCTATCAAGAAATACTAATTATGACAAAAACTAACTAATTATCAAAAATAATTACAAAATATTTCATGATATGTTTTCAAAAATTAATCTAACAGTACAAAAGACTTAACTATTTACTTAAATTTGATTTAAAGAAATGATAAACTTTTGTGAAACTTTTTTTTTATTTCAAAAATTACTAAATCACACAAAATAGAAATAAAACCAAACACACAAAAAAAATGAAAAAGTACATTTTTTTTTATTTTTTTTTTTAATTAAGCATGGTAACTTTTCACCACCCCCAACCTAGAACTTACATTGTCCTCAATGTAACAACTGTAAATTAAAGATAAAGAGAGAAGAGAAGAAAGATTACCTATTTCCTGAGAATGTGCAAGTAGTAATGGAAAATGCAGGTGCATCCATCATATTCATCATTAAAGTGTATACAGACAGATCACGTGAAACTTCTAACATCTCAACAAATATTTTTAGTTTTAACAATTTAAAAATTATTCACATGTAATTAAAATGAAATAAACAATAAAATTAAGTAAATAAAAAAAATAACAAACAAAATTTTTTTTATATTTTTTTTATATTTTTTTTTGTATTTTTTTTTGTATATATATTTTTTTTTATTTATTTATTTATTTATTTATTTATTTATTTTTAAAAAAATGATGGGTTGCCTCCCATCCAGCGCTTAGTTTAACGTTTTAGCAAGACGTATCTTTTTGGTGCTAAGGGTTACTCAGCCAAATGCAATCCATTTTAAAGAATGTTGTTTGGTTCTTCTAAATAAGGCTCGACACGACGGCCATTGACTTTGAACGTTTTTTGTGTCTTGGAGTCCAATAGTTCCACTACTCCATGTTCAAATACTTGAACTATTTTGAATGGTCCATCCCATCTTGATCTCAAATTTTCCGGAAACAATCTCAAACGAGAGTTAAATAAAAGAACTTTCATTCCAGGGTGAAGAGTCTTAGGAACTAGCCTCTTGTCATGATAGCGCTAGTACGCTCCTTGTATAATTTGGCATTCTCATAGGCTTCATTCCTAATTTCTTCCAACTCATGAAGCTGGAGTAATCGTTTTTCACCCGCTTTATCTAAATCCATGTTTAACTCTTTAATCGGTACTTGATAAGCTTTGTGTTCAAGTTCAACCGGAAGGTGGCACGCTTTCCAAAGATTAACCGGTAGTGGCTCATCCCAATAGGTGTTTTGTAAGTCATGCGCGGTATGCCCATAAGGCATCATTTAGCTTAAATGCCCAATCCTTCCTTGACGGACGCACAGCGCGTTTCCAAGATTCCCTTAATTTGTTTATCGGCTTCACTTCCAATAAAACCGGAAGTTCGAGGATGATATGGAGTAAGCATTTTATGTGTGATGTTGTACTTGTTTAGTACTCCATCGAAGAGTTTGTTACAAAAATGGCTACCTCCATCACTTATTATAGCTCTAGGCATTCGAACCTCATCGAATATGAAATCTTTCAAGAATTTCACAACAACATTAGCATCATTGGTTTTGGTGGGGATAGCTTCTACCCACTTGGACACATAATCCACAAAGAACCAAAATGTATTGAAAACCATTAGATGGGGAAAAGGACCCATGAAGTCAATCCCCCATACATCAAAGAGTTCAACAACTAAATTAGATGTCAAAGGCATTTCATCTCTTTTGCTTATGTTTCCTGTTCTTTCGACATCTATCACATTGTGCACAAAACATACGAGCATCTTTAAAAAGATGGGCCAAAAGAATCCAGACCGTAATATCTTACGGCTGTCTTTTTCACCTCCAAAATGACCCCCACAATGAAGTTCATGACAAAAAGTCGGAATAATGCTCTTCTGTTCTCTCGTACACATCTCCTGGATGACTTGATCTTGACCAATCTTGTATAAATAAGGGTCATCCCGTAAATAGTCCTTAATAGTTTTAAAAAACCTTTTCTTGTCCCGATATGAAGTGTTAGGTCGCAAAACACCAAAGTGGCAAGATAGTTTACAATATCAAGATACCATGGGTTCGGACTATTGAAAAATAATTGTTCATCGAAAGGTTTCAACTATATCATCATTACTCTCATCTTTAAGAGAATTGAAGTCGAAATCAACCTAGACAAATGGTCACTACTAAGTTTTCAACGCTTTCTTATCCTTGATTTCTAGGTCAAATTCTTGTAAGAGTAAGACCCACCTGATTAATCTTGGCTTGGCATTTGGTTTACTTAATAGGTATCTTAAAGTTAAAGATGATCGAATGTACAATCACTTTAGATCCTACTAAATAAGACCGAAATTTGTCTAAAGAGAATACTATAGCCAAGAATTCCTTTTCAAGGTGTAATTCATTTGGGCATCATTGAGTGTTTTGCTAGCATAGTAGATGACATGTAAACGCTTATCCACTCTTTGTCCTGTGACTGCTCCTATTGCATAATCAAGCATCACACATTATCTCAAAAGGTAAAGCACGGTTTGGTGCCATTATAACAGTGGGTAGATGTTAGTTTCTTTCTTCAAGGTATTAAAGGAAATAAGGCAATATTGTTGAAGTCAAATTCATCTTTGGATAATAAGTTACATAAAGGACGACTTATTTTGCAGAGAAATCTTTAATAAATCGTCGTAAAATCCCGCATGTCCCAAGAAGCTTCTTATCCCCTTCACAGGATGTAGGGAGGTAGTTGGATATCAATTCAACTTTTGCCTTATCAACTTCAATACCCTTGTTTGAAATTATATGTCCCAAAAGCTATCCCTTGTTGAACCATAAAATGACTTTTCTCCCAACTAAGGGTTAGATTGCATTCAATGCATCTTTCTAAAACCAAAGTCAATTTATGTAAGCAATCATCAAATGAGTTCCCAAAGATATAGAAATCAGCTCCATGAAAATTTCAATGAATTTCTCCACCATGTCCGAGAAAATAGATATCATGCATCTCCTGGAAAGTGGCAAGGGTATCGTATAACCCAAATGGCATTCTACGAAAAGCAAATGTCCCAAAAGGACATGTAAACGTGGTCTTTTCCTGATCTTCCTGCTATGGGTACTTGATAATATCCATGTAGTCCATCCAAAAACAAGAAAAATTAGTGCTCACTAATCTTTCCAACATTTGATCAATGAATGGAAGAGGAAAGTGATCCTTTTTCGTATATAAATTTAGTTTCCTAAAATCTATACACATTCTCCATCCAAAGGATTATTCTAGTGGCACTAATTCACTTTTATCATTTTTAACAACTGCTTATCCCGCATTTCTTTGGTACCACATGCACCGGACTAACCCACTTACTATCCGCAATAGGATAGATAATCCCTTCTTCTAACAATTTAAGGATTTCCTTTTAACTACCTCTCATGTTTGGGTTTAGTCTTCTTTGGGCCTCTCGCAAATGTGCTTTAGCACCATCCTCCAAGTTGATCTTGTGCAGCATACACATTGTTGGACTAATGCCTCTTATATCCCCTATACTCCAACCTATAGATTTCTTAAACTGCTTAAGCACTTTGATGAGTTCCTTTTCTTGTGGTTTGGTCAAGGTTGAAGAAATTATCACCGGATATGTTTCTCCTTCTCCCAAAAACACATATTTTAAGTGCTCGTGTAAGTCTGAAGTTCAAGTTCGTGGATTGGCCTCTTTAATGATGAAGAACCTGGTAGATTTAAAAGTGCACTAGATTTTGTCATCACTTCATTATTGTCTAGTTTTTCAAGGTACCCCTTTAATTTCTTCATCTAAATCTTCTTCAACCTTTTCAAGTGTAAGAACAGCTTCAAGCTTGTCTTCTATTCCGGTTTGGAAAAAGGTGTTTTGGACAAGATTATCCAAAGGATCAACTTCGAATATTTCATCGATGGCGTAAATAGAAGGAAAGGTGAAGAATCAAAAACTTTGAAATGAATGCCTCCTAAGATTGTCATTGTCAAATTTCCATCTTGGACATCAATAATAGTTTTAGTAGTTGCCATAAATGGTCTACCAAGCAATATTGTTCTCCGTCATTCAATGCCGGATTTTCTTGCATATCCGTAACCACAAAGTCGTCAGGTATTATTAGTTTGTCTACCCGTACTCAAAACCTCTCAACTATTCCTCCGGATATTTAAGAGATCTATCCAGTAAGTTGCGGACATAGTTGGGTTTTAAATCCCCAGATTAAGTCGTGAGAGAATATGAGTAGGCATCAAATTTATACTAGCACCTAAATCAAGCATTGCTTTAGCAACCTTCCTATCCCCCATAGTTATGTTTATAATAAAACTTCCAGGGTCTTTCAACTTAGGGGGTAGTTCAGGTCAAGTACAGCTAGAAATTTCTCGATACTACTACTGCTCATTCAGTTCATACCTCCTTTTCTGTGTTCAACTCTTTGAAAAACTTGGCATATGACGGCACATTCATGATCACTTCTAATAATGGTAAATTGATATTTACTTTAGAGAGCATATTAAAAAGATCATTGAATCGCTTATCTTGTTTGGATTCTTTCAACCGGGGGAAAAGGTACTTGCATCCGGTGCGTGGTTCCTTTGTCTTTTGAATTTTGGGAGTGTCGATGACCCCAACGAGTTTTTCGAAGGCTTGTTAAGTTTAACACTTGTTTCTCCTTTAAGTAGATTAGAATATCCCTTTTGTCATACATGAACTACAAGGTAGTTTAGAGATTTCGTGCAATAATCGGGTATTGACTACCTTACCACGAAGCGGTTCTAACATCTTTTGCTTGTTCCGTCGATCGGGCAACTTTCACTGGTTCTTTCTTTTGCATTTGTTCAGCCAGTTGCCCAACTTTAGATTCAATTCTTTAACCGAAGCTCTTCCATGGTGTTCAACCTTTGATTAGTCATCGGGATTGGTTGTCACGACTAACTTGAATAAAAGCATTCAAGCTATCTTCTAAGGTTGGTTTAAAGATTGGCTTTCGGCGAAGGGTGTGGTTGTAGGCTGGGTGATTATAGGTGTTTCGATGATACTTTTGAAAATATTGGACTTCCTCATGGCATCGACACTAGAATCACAAGTATTTGAACAATTATGAGTACCATGCCCAATTGAACAACACACTTCACATACCTCTTGATTTGAAATTTGGTGAGACGTGAGGAATTTCACTTGTTTAGTCAATTCAAGAAGTTGCAAGGTTATCTCATCATCAAAGCCGACCTCATTGACCTTTGCTTTCCTTCTACCACCTCTTTGTTGGGAATTAGAACCCAATAGCTCATAGAGATTATAGGCTTCCTCTGTTTCTTTTTCTCACTACAAAGACCTCCAAAGAAGATTATCAACCATGTATTGACTCAGAAGTGTCAATCCATAGTAAAAGAATTGGTTTTGTAGTCGTAGTGGAAAGCTATGATTTTGACATTGAATGAAAAGGAGTTTGAATCGCTCCCAAGCTTCATGAAAGGGCTCTTCATTCATTTGAGAAAATGTTGCTATCTTTGTTCTTAGATCATCAGCCTTTTTGATGGGAATAGAACCTACCCATAAAAAATTTCATGGACGCTCCCAAGTTTTAAGAGAACTCCGACTGTAGAAAATGAACCATGACACTAAGCTTTATCTTTGAGAGTGTAAGGAAAACACCTCATCCTAAGTTGATCTTCACTAATTGCATGTAGTGGAAAGGTTTGGACAATAGCATAGAATTCTCAAATGAAATGCAAAGGATCTTTATTAGGGATACCAGAAAAGGCAACAAAGAATAATGAATCTTTTTCAATTCATAATTCCTCAGCCTCTTGCAATTGGACGCTCGGAAGTTACATTGCCAATGATTGGCATTGTATAGTCTTTCATCTTTTTCCACTATCTTCAAAGATCTCCCATGTTTATTTGTAGTTGAAAATGATCCTCCTCCTATTGTGAATCAACATTTTGCTCTTAAAAATAATAGTAGATATCTCTAAAAAAAATGCAAGGAACCTAAATTTTTTTTTTTTTTTTTTTTACACGCAAACTAAAACAAAGGAAAATACAATAATGGGTGACCTCCCATGTAGGACTAAAATTTATCGTCTTCTAGTAAGACGTTGCTTGGAGATTGCAGAATGAAAAACTCAATGTCTCCTCTTCATTGAATTCATTTAAGTTTCAATTTTGCCTTTCTGCAAATGTTCAACTAAGCTCAACTCGAACTTCCACCTTTTGATAGAAGCTTCCACAGTCCAACCGTTGATTGGTTTTTGATTGATTGTTCCTACAAACTTGAATAAAAGAATTCAAGTTGTCCTTCGTGGTTGGTTTATTTGGAATGCTTCGTGGAATAGGCGGGTGGAATTCTTCGCCTTTGCCTGGTTTGAGCTTTGAGGGAAAGGAGGTTATTTTGCCTCCAAGAGAAATTTGGATGACTTCTCCACCCAGGATTATAGGTATTTGAATTGGGATCAAACCTTGGTCTTTGTTGATATGCTCCCAACACATTAACCCTGCTCGTGTCCATTGTATCTCCTTGATATGGACAAAGCCGCATCCTTGTCCCACGTTGTCCGTACAAACCATTGTTCATTATTTGTGGTTGGCTCAGGTAAAATGGAGAAGTGGCAACTTGCTTAGTCATTGAACAAGTTGTTGTTGAACTTCATTACGGAGTCAATCTCATGAACACCAGCTTTTCTCACTCTGGAGCTTTTCTCATTGGGAATTAGCACCCAACATCTCAAAGAGATTATACGTTTCGATGCAGCTTCTTTTCTCCTATTGCTCCTCCCCCGCAAATGCTTGTCGACAACGAACCCGACATTGTCAGGTAAGTCCATCGTAAAAGAATTGGTTCGCAACCGTAGGGGAAAGCTATGATGGGGACATTGAGTGAGAAACATTTTGAACCTATCCCAAGCTTCATGGAATGGTTCTCCTTCCAACTGAGAAAGTAGCTATCTTTCCTCTCAGCCCCGATGTTTTTTGTTGGGAATAGAATTTTCCCATGAATTTATTGTAAATTTGACCCCATGTCATCAGAGAACCTGGGGGAAGTGACATCAACCAAGCTTTAGCCTTATCCTTTAAGGTGTACGGAAAACATCTCATTAGGTAGCCCATAGAAGGAAGGAAGCATAGAAAAATGAATATTTTTAAGGTCATAATTCCGAGTGCCTTTCTCCCAACCTGGATAGCGGCGCTGGCCGTGCCAATCACCTGGCCTTGCAAACTCCTTCATCGTGGTTTCCCAATACATGTTGGTTTTCCTCCATTTCTTTTGGTTCTAGTAAAGGATTAAGACGTGGTTCTATGTTTGGCTCAAAATCGCCGATGTATAGGATCCAAAGATTGCTGACACTTGTTTAAATTTATGAATATTATTTACATACGGTGTTAGTGGGTTTCCTAAGGATCTCCTACCACGCATAGACTATTTTAAAACGTAAATTTAAAACTCCGTCAACAAAAATAAAGAAATTAGAGAAAATTTCCATGGCATTTAATACAAAACACTAGACAATTTTTTTTTTTTTTTTTTTTTTATTAAATTTTTTTTTTTTTTTTTAAATAACATAATTAGTATTAACCAAGAGTATTCCCAGGAAAATGGTGGTCTTACTGTAAAAACCATTCTCCAAATGTAACAATGTTAAGTTCCCGTGAAAAGTAGTGGCACAAAGCGCCAAAAGAATTTCCTGTATTTAACTCCCTTAGATTTTTACTTTTCATGCCTTTTAGTTTTTTTTTTTTTTACGAACGGTAATTTTATTTTACTATTCACAATATCTTATTTCTTATTAACTTAAAATTTTAAAAATTTTAATTTTTTTTTACGAACGGTAATTTTATTTTACTATTCACGCTATCTTATTTTTTATTAACTTAAAATTTTTTAAAAAAAATTTAAATATTTTTATTTTTATTTTTATTTTATTTATTTATTTATTTATTTTAACGGTAAAAACTTTTTTTACTTCAAATTTCAAATTTCTAAATTATTTACTTTTTATGCTATAATAAAAAAAAATTTATTATTTTTTTTTTATTTATTTTTTTATTTATTTTTTTATGAAATTTGAAATTTGATTAAATTTTATTTTATTTTATTTTATTTTATTTTATTTATTTATTATTATTATTAATTTTTTTTTTTTTTTAAATATCACAATTATTTACAACACAAAAATATTTTTAAAATTTTGATAAATAAATTAAAAACGCTATTCCTTTCCAAGAATCCGCGCAAAAACTTGATGAACGAAAAATCCAGATCGCCGATTCTCGCAAATACTTTGGTTTTAATATTTGTAAAACTCGCAAAGTGCACGAATCATTTCGTAGAAAATGATAAGATACTCCCGGCCGATCTAAGGCGAATGTACGCTGTGGCTCTTAATTTATTATTCAAACTTTTAAAAACTTAAATTAAATCCTAAACATCCGTCACGATAGTTTGGTTTTTGTGTTTCTAATCTAATAACATAAAAATAAACATATATACTGATTAATTAAATAAAAAATAAACATAGATACAAATTCAATAAATATTTATCTACAAATAAATATAATTATGATTCAATAAATATTCATGCAAATTTTATCATTTATATTAAATGAAAGATTATGGATATAATAACTAAGTTAATTA
Source organism: Hippophae rhamnoides (assembly GCA_033030585.1). Classification (NCBI taxonomy): domain Eukaryota; kingdom Viridiplantae; phylum Streptophyta; class Magnoliopsida; order Rosales; family Elaeagnaceae; genus Hippophae; species Hippophae rhamnoides. The sequence goes on along the minus strand of CM065428.1, from coordinate 29,055,070 downwards.
CGCTTGTACATATTATCTGAGTGCTATTAAAGATATAAATCGATATTTTATTGATTCTCTTTTTGTATTTAATACCACCTTTGGTAAGTGCTAGATACTTTGTTAACTAAACAAATCAATTAACACCTTTATGGGTGGGGTTGATAACTAATTTGGTTAATTAAATTAATTCCTTTTTCTAAGAGATTGAAAACGAACCATTTAAACGCGCAATTTGGTATAGAGGGGCGATTTAAACTTTATCCAAGGCCATTCAAATTAAACCCAAGAATTTAGTTATCCGAGTACTAACTTTCAAGTTTTAAAACCACTATTGAAAACATGTTGTCAATACATTTTCACATAATAATTCTTATAAAAACTTTTGAAATAGAGCTTCACTCTAACTACCGGGCGATTGTACCAACAAATAGAGTTTTAAAACCACTATTGAAAACATGTTGTCTTTGACATTTTTGACCTTTTCGACCCATTTTGTCCAATTTTTCCATGTTTGTTGACCTTTTTCCACTTATTTATTAATTTATTTGTGATGTATTGCTTCAAGTATTCTTCTTTGAGTCTTTACATTTCGTTTTTAGGCCAAAATTCCTGAAAAACAATAAAAATACCCGTGATTCCGAAAAAGACAAATTTATATAAATATATGATAAAACATATAAATATATATATTTTTAATCAATTAATGTGCATAAAATCATGGTTATTTTAGTGCTTTTTGAGCACTCATCAATGTCTCAACATATGAAAGCATAAAATCTGATTAGAAAGCATTTCTTATTTACTTACTTTCTATTATTGATATATAATATATGTGATTAAAAATAATATGTTTTTGATATTATACTTTTTGTGATTCTATGTTTATAGTGTGTGACCTATATGTGTTATAATGTTCTTTTTCTTGCAAGTTAAGACCAAGTCCTTTAGGAAAATGTATCTCTTTACCCTGGTCATACAAGTTATGGATTCTTTTAAGGGTTGTACATATTTTAAAAGGTTTATAAGACTACTAGAAAATCAATCTAGATTTATTACGACTTATTTGTCATATTTGCTTATGCAACGTTTCCAAGTCATTCGTTGACCAAGCTTATGCTCTTTTCAAGCCATTATATAGGTAATTTTTCTTCCTCACTTGCTTTTTTAAAATGTCTTCGACTAATAAGGGAAAACTTAGCCCGTCAGACATCCTCGAAGGATGCTTATTAAAGTCGTACCAAGAGTGTTCGTTTAAAGATATGAACACCCCAAGATCCTTCCCGAGATTCTGTCCGTTCACAATAAAGTCTAGATCAAGTTAAACAACCTGTAGACACCACGATAGGCCGTGGTAAGGAAATTGGTAAAATTGGTAGTATGTCAGTGAAGGAAAGTGTTATGGCTCTTCTCGTTTCCTTTTGCTCACATCCAGCCTCCTTCTCATCATCACAAGGTCTCGCACCTATAAGATTCTTGTGACTATGATGAAGGTACCTAATCCAAAGAAAAGTGTGGCTCTAAGGGTAAGCCTACTTATATAACCAAAGATAAACATCAGATTGAGAAAATTCTCAACGAATTAGACGTTGACGATATGGCCTAAATATGTAGAGAATATAACATTCCACCCTGTGTTGGGATGATGACCATTCCATGCCACCTTTGTGATGTTGATGATCCTTTTGCAAGGTAGTGGGTTATACCCTTAACTACGTTCAAAATAGGACTCATATGTCCTTTTTCAAGAATAATGTCTCATGTTTTCAATACTTTTGACATCAACCTCACTTAAGTCAATCCGAATGGATGACAAACTCTTTTGTGCCTATCCATTATTGATGAGGAGCATAGGGTGGATTTAACATATGAAGAAATAAGATGTATGTATTGCCTCAAAAAGAATGACCTTGATAAAGGTAAAGTATACAATCTTGTGTGGTTGGACAAAGGCTCCACTTAAAACTCCTCGATAGCATCTCAGATTGGGATGATGAGACCAAATTTCTAGTTTGCAACTCGTGGAACCATAACTTTAACATAAGCCAATCTAGTGCAAGTGAACTAATCAATAAATTGTTTCTGATGGTAAAGGGAAGATGAGGAGAATTAAACTCCAAAATATAGAAAAGAGACCTATAAAGTTATTCTTATCGCTAATTGTTTTAGGAACTCTGGTGTATGGAGGGACAATAACAATGAATACTCATTCCTTTTTAGCGAGGTATTTACTTTCATTTTTGTAGGCATGTATTATTCAATTATGCATTTAGAAGACTTGATAGATACATTAGGTGTGCACGATCTAGAGCCCATATACCCAAGGGTCATCCATACCTCGCCTTCATAAACTGAAGATGCAATTCGGCTAGATGATGAACCTACTGAGGTTTTTCCCCAACCTATAACTGAACTATCAAGCATTCTTAGCTCGTCATCTTTACCACCTCTTGTAGCGACCTCTAAGAAGAGGAAAGTAGGAAAAACTTCACCTATCCAAATTCAAGCTATGAATCTTAATGACTTCAAATTCAACAAAGTTATTTTGAAGGACTTCGTGGTGCTGAATATTCTGGTTACTTACTTTGATAAGGGATTTTTGGGCAAGTTGACTTGATGAGAGACCTCTTCAGTCACTTTAAGAGTAATACTAAAAGAGCAAGGGTTAGAGAAGCCTGCAAGAAGGAAGGAACCTCTAATGAAGAGATACTGGTAGATCATCTACTAGAAGTAAATGCTTTATGATTCATAATTTTACCTCACCTTTAGAATCCATTTTCACTTAGTTATGATACTCAGGGTATACAAATGTGAAGTGCAAGCAAGTCGCTTACAAATAGCAAAGTACCAGAAGGCTATAGAGGATAAAGATGTTATTCTCACTAAAAACAAGCCCATAATTCTACATCTAGAAGGCGATATGCTCAACAAGTCCAAGAAGCTAAAGAAAGCAAACTATTATGCCTTTGAGTAGGGTTAAAAAGTAGCATGTTTTGAGCTAGTGGCTAACGAGGCCTAAGCCGTAGCGAGCTCCCTTAGAGACTAAATGACTTCACTAAAAGAGAAAATAAGCTAATTTTTGGCTCAGTGGAGACACTAAGAGTGGAATGCACCAAAGCTTACAAAAGCAAGGTCAGCTTCATGATAAGTAGCCTAAATATCCAAGCTAGGAAGCTAGACTTAACTATTCCTTCTTTCACACTTATGCGAGATTTTCAAAGCAGAAGGAGCAAACATTTCCAACCAACACCCCATTATCATCACTTCGTTTAGAGGAGAAAAATTAAGAAGGTCATGTTGAAGGACAAGTCGAGGAAGCCACCCCTAAAGGGTTTTATTTACTTATTCTTATAAGCTTTTCTTAGTGCACTCTTATGCTTTTCTGATATCATCATTAATACCTAAGCAGTTAATAGTCTATTATTTTTAGGATTGTATTGTGATTTTGATGTAATTGATGGTTCTTTTGTAAATACATTTTGTACACCCGTTGACATGTTTTGAAGTGTGTACAACTAACATTTATGTATTTTGAACAATTATAAATTTATCACTTTGAATTTATCTCGTAATCATTCAATGCTCCATATATACATTCAATTTTCTATTTCTTCTCGATTTATAAGATGCATTTTGTCATTTAATTTCTATCTTAAAATTCCTTCGACAATCCAATTTGATTTTGAGTCCATGCCCTTGAATTTTTAGTCTAGTTATTAGATTCAGCTCGTTTTAACTAACAAACCACGTGTACTATTTAAAGACCAAGCCGTGTAATTATACTTTATGGATTACTCACAAGTCAATCTTGACGACCTAATAGAAATAGGGTCATGCTTCTCTTGCACCTTGAACACCTTTCTCCAAGATAAAAAAGATTGTCCCGTTTCATTATCTTTAAGTGATGAGGTGACTCAAATACCTCCATTGTCTACCCCACTAATGGAAAAAAACTGTGGGGTCTCACAACCTCTTTACTTGCAAGATGGATTTAGATAAAGATGTGGACTTAGATCACCTCTACCCCATTTCCACCATATAATTGGGTATAGACGAGGGCTTACCTACCCACCACATATCGTGGAATAGATTGGACCAACAATTGATGTAAATAATGACCAACTAACGGGGTCTAGATCTCTGGGTGAATTGCTCCCATTGGTGGAACATATTAGCCCGCCTATCGGTGTGGTCGCTCTTTCTTCCGAACGGGGTGCAAATAATGGGCTGAATAACTTGTTTGCAAATGTGATGTTTAGTAACCCATAGCCCAAACGACCTTTATCACAATTTTGGTATTCCTATTGACCATTCCACTATATGTAACCCATAAGATAGAAAATGGAACCATATGGCACCTAATGGCAAGACGCGTTCTTGATTAAAGTAATCTTTTTATCTCTTGTGTATTTTCTAATTTCTATCCTTAATAATTTGTTTGTATTCTATAAGTCGTGTCCTTTTCCATTGATTTAGAATGAGAAGCATAGACTTTTTGGGAGACTTCTGAATTTTTCGATCAAGAGTTGTGTGGACTCACAACTCATTTTGAAGTTATGGAATACGAGCTAAAAGACGTTCAATGATCTGACCAGAGCACTTGGTCAACGAGATAAATACAAAGAAGAGAGGAATGACCTTGGTAAATTGGCTGAATATTGGAAATAAAGAGCATTAGAGAAAGCTACTCACAAAGTTCCTATTTTAGAAAGTAATGGTTCACATCCCCATATGTGAAGTAAAAAAATGTAATGATTGGAACTACTTGTACCGATTTGTCAACTTTTTATGTTAATAAAGTGTAATCCAAATGTCAAATCTATTTGTAATTAAGAGTTGTTTTGTCTTTATTTATGTTTTCAAAAAGAAGGTCTATGTTTGTGAACTCAAAATTCTTTCTTAGGATAGGCATCACGCCTCTCGTCCCACATTCAAAATAGGAGGCTTATTTGGTTATCTCACTTCATACTTGTGGGCATCACTTTCTTGGTTCCTCGCTAATGGTTCAACTTTTATCCATTTTGAGAAGTAATCTGTTGCAGTTATTAAAAATTTACTTTGCCCTAGAGTAAGAGGTAACATGCCTACTATATCCAAACCCCACTTTAGGAACGATTAAGGGTTGACTATAGATTTTAAGTCGTTAGCTCGCTGATAAGGGATATTAATATGTCTCTAGTACTTATCGTACTTTTTGGCATGGTTGGTATAATCCTTTTGAAGGGTAGGTGATGAACGAAAACCGGCATCGCCGATTCTGCCAATACTTTGGTTTTATAATTATAAAACTCTCGCAAGTGCACGAATCATTTCGTAGAAAATGATAAGTATACTCCCAAAGTCGATCTAAGGAAGGAATGTATGTGGTTTTTAATTTATTATTCAAACTTTTAAAAACGAAATTAAATCCTAAACATCCTGTCACGATATTTTGGGGTTTTTGTGTTTTTAATCTAATTACAGAAAATTAAACATAGATTCAATAAACATTCATGCAAATTTTATCTTTTATAATGGCGGAGTATTTATGGATATAATAACTAAGTTAATTATGCTTGCTCGTATTATTTAGGTTACTAAATATATGAAATGATATTTATTGATTCTCCCTTTTTTGTATGAATACCACCTTTGGTGGGGTTAGATATTCTTTGTTAACTAAACAAATCAATTAACACCTATGGATAGGATTTATAACTAATTTGGTTAATTAAATTAATTCTTTTTTCTAATAGATTAAAAATGAACCATCTAAATGCCACCTTTGGTGGGGTTAGACAGCTTAAACTTTATTCAAGGTGTCGAAATTAAACCTAAGAATTTAGTTATCCGAGTACTAACTTTCAAGTTTTAAAACCACTACTGAAAACATGTTGTCAATACATTTTCAGATAATAATTCTTATAAAAACTTTTGAAATAGAGCTTCACTCTAACTACCGGGCGATTGTACCAACAAATAAAAGAGCACTACTCTAAATTAGACCGGATAACTAAACCTTAAAATCTAATTTTCAGATTTAAGTTTGTAATGAAAAATAATATATTTCTCTCTAACATTCTTAATATAAAATCTTGAATAAAAATAAAATCAATTAATTTTAGAGATTTTTACCTTTTTAATATTTCGCAAGCATAATAACGTTATTATTATATCATTTTTTACAAACAGCTAGCACAGTTGAATTTAATCACAGACAAATTAAATATAACATGTAAGAATAAAGCATAAAAAATAACTGCAAATAAAATAAAATCCTTACAGTACTTCGATGCCATTCCCGTTTCTAGAAAACCTCCAAACGGAATTTGCACTCCTATTTATTGAATCAAAAGCTAATAAATTACAAAAAACATAACTAGTTCTTCCCAAAAATGGAAGAACTCTAAAACTAAGAGAAACTAGCTAAAACATAAGAAAAACTAAAAAAAACTAAAAACTAAGAAATGGAGAGAAAGAAAGAAGAGAGAAGTGTGTTTTGAGGTGTGTTTTTGAAGTGAAGGAAGAGTGGTATTTATAAAGGTGAGGACGGAGAGAAAAATGAGTAAAAAAATGTTAAAAAAATGAAAAACGTGTAATGGAAATGCCGAGGTCATCAATGACGTTAGCATGACGCCGCTGGGGCCAGACGTGGAAAATGGGGCTAAAACGCTTGGGCGCGGAGTGGCCGGGCGTCATAGCGGATGAACAGTAACCGCGCACGCAGTTGTGCGCGGATGAACAGGAGCCACGTGCGCAGCTCCGCGCGGATGAACAGAGCCGTGCGCTGCACCGGGCCGCGCCATACGCTGGACGTGGTCGCTCCGGCGCGATTTTCTCTTTTTGACATTTTTGACCTTTTCGACCCATTTTGTCCAATTTTTCCATATTTGTTGACCTTTTCCCACTTATTTATTAATATATTTGTGATGTATTGCTTCAAGTATTCCTCTTTGAGTGTTTAAATTGCGTTTTTAAGCCAAAATACCTGAAAAACAATAAAAATACCCGTGATTCCGAAAAGACAAATTTATATAAATATATGATAAAACATATAAATATATATATTTTTAATCAATTAATGTACATAAAATCATGGTTATTTTAGTGCTCTTTGAGCACTCATCAGTAGGCCAATAATAACCTTGTCGTATGATTCTTTGAGAGAGGGTTCTACCTCCTGAATGGGCTCCATATTGTCCTTTATGTAGTTCTCTCAAAATCATCTATGCTTCTTGACTAAGTAAACATTTTAACCATGATTCGTCGTAATTTTTTCTAGAGAGGATCCTTGAATAATGGTATATTTTTTTGATTTCGTTATTGCTTTTTGCTCCTCCTCCTTGGTTGAAGGAAAAATTCCTTGGATAACATATTCTAAGTATGGGGTTATTCATAAAACGTGTGTTACGACGTTGGTATTTTTTTGTTCATTCTCCTTATCCTCCTTTACAATTATATTAGGATCGGATAAGCATGAAATGGGAATCACTCTTTTCAATTTCGCACTTACTAAAGAGTCCAAAGTGGCCAATGAATTAGCATGTGCATTTCCTCCTCTTGGAATTTGTGTGATCTAGAATGTTTCAAAAGTTGAAATCTCATGCTTTACTTCCTAGAGGCATATTTTCATCATTTCTTCCTTGACCTCAAATGTATCAATGACTCAATTTACTATAAGTAGTGAATCACTATAGACCAACACTTTTTTTCTTCCAATGACTTTAACTGTCGCAACACTAATAGGAGTGCTTCATATTCTGCAACATTGTTGATTGCCTAAAATGTTATACAGATATACTACTCTATTAATCCTCATGTGAGAGTGAATATTTACTATAAGTTATGAATCACCAAGACCCTCTCAAGTTACTAGCTCTATCAATATATACTTTCCAAAGATCGAGATTGGTGTGGTTGTGATGAGAGCTTGTAATTCACATTCTGATTCAATTAAGGGCTTATGAGTCTACTTTATGAAAAAATCAGCCAGAGCTTGTCCTTTGATTATTGATAACAATTTATACTATATTTTAAACTCGTTCAACTTGATGACTATCTGAGAAAGCGACCAGATGAGTTTGGTTTTCCCAAAATATTTTTCAATGGGTAAGATCTAAGAACTACCACCTTATAAGCCCCAAAATAATGCTCGAATTTTCTTGAGGCCATTCTCACTATAAAAGCTACCTTATCTAATGGAGGGTACCACTGTTTGCTCTCGTTAGAGAATGACTCACTAGTATATTAGGTGTCATTTCCCTTCTCTATAAACCATAAGTACAACATTGGTTGCTTTATTTGGGAAGGTTATATACATATGTAAAATCTCATTGACAATAGGGTTTGTTAAAAGAAGGAGCTTTTTCCAAGTACTCTTTGATGAACTGAAAAGTCTCTTTGCAAATTGCCACTCCATATGTATTCTTTGTTTTTCTTTAGAAATTTAAAAAATGGTAAACATTTTTCCGTGCACTTGGAAATGAAACGATTCAATGTTGTTATTTGTCCATTTAGTTGTTGGAACTCCTTAATACCCACATGTCGGCTACGCGATTCCCTCGAGGCGCATCGATCGCCGTTGGATGAGTTGAACGGTCCAGATTGAAGCGCGTTGAACCAAGCTGTCGCGCACCGAGCCGCTCGTCCACAAATCCTGTGCAACGCGGTCCATCCAAGCCGCGTGCACCCTCACGTTTCAAACGGAAAATGAGCAGCCACGTGTCTCCTAAATATTCCAGCGAATAAAATGATGACACGTGGCATGTATTTGGTGAAATAAAAACGCAGAAACCGCGCCCACTTCCAGCCGTTGATCACTTCCAATGCGAGGAAATCCTGTGCGACGCGTTCTTCATGCGCCCGGCCTTACCACCCAATGAAAAGAGGCCACGTGTCACTGTATTTCTCTCAGCGAATCACATGGTGACACGTGGCATGCGAAAAAAGAATAAAAAATGTGCAGAGTGTTTTCACGCGTGCTGCTCCCCATACATTTTTTGTTCCCCACTTTTAATAAAAAAAATAAAAATAAAAAAATAAAAAGAATTGAAAGGGGATATATACTTTTGTACGCGTTTTACAAGAGGATGTTTTTTTTCCTTTTCAGTTTAGTTTTCGAGTTTTGAGTTTTTGTTCTTTCTTTTTTTTCCCTCTCAGTTTTGGGAGAAAATTTCGCAGTTCTTGCGAATTTTTCTTCCTTGTATCATTTTAATTTTCTTTCTAGTTTGCGTGTTACACAAAACACGCAGAGCGTTTATTTAACATTTTATGTTGTATGTTCTTAGGGAAATTACAGAGAAAGAAGACAACAAAGAAGAAGAAAAGGGAAGAAATTTATTTTTCATTGAGGAATCGTGAAAGTGTTTTTTTCCTTATCTATTTTCTTTTAATTTTTGTTTCTCTGCAATGTTTTATTTTTGTTGTGTTGTAATTTTAAATTCTGCTATGAACTAATACATTTGTTCTAGGATTGCAGTGTAGCGTAAATTATGAAACTTGAATTAAGTATTTTTGAATGATTTATGGAATTGTTTTAAGTTGTTTATTTTATCTGTGTTTAATGCTTTTAATTATCGGAAGATTAATTAACTGATATGTGACACTTAAATAAACTTGAAAAAGGAATTTTTGTGTGCTGCTCGTGATGAAATAACGTATATACATAAGAGATAGAAATATACTTTTATTGTATGTGTAACTGTTTGAGAACTCAGAACTTAATAAATCTGGTTGAATTTAATTCGCATAGGAATATAGTGAATCATTTTAACTAGATGTGTCTGTATGGAGCTCGGAAGAGATATATGGATAAATTAGGAGTTCTTGGTTAACAACTTAAAATACGATAACATAAATCAAGATAAAATATAATGATTCAAGTGGATTAATTTGGTGAAACTGCAATCCTAGAATTTTCTTGCAATCTGTTATAAAAGATAGTTAGTCAAACTGCATCAAATTATCGACTGTTTGGATAAAATTAGGTTGAAATAATTTTAATAATTAACGAATACTAGTAACAAATCTCTGTGGGAACGATATTTTACTTATCATATTATTACTTGTGACCGTGTATACTTGCACGTTTTTATGTGTGTTCCAAAACACACAACAAGTTTTTGACGCCGTTGCTGGGGATTTGTTTTACTAATTTTTGTTGATATTAATACCAATTAATATGATTTTAGTTCAAAAAAAAACAAAATTATTTTGTTTTATTGCTTTATGTTATTTGCTTAGATTTGTGTTTATTTATGTTTTTATTTTTATATTGTGGTAAATTTATTTTTCAGATTTTTGGATAGAGTGGTACTTTGTATGCGACGCATAAGAAATCTTGACATAGTTCCGTTAGATCTAGAAATTGAGAGAACTATTTTGAAATTAAAAAAAAATAATAAACAAGAAACTTCAAAACATCTAATTATGGATGAGGAAATTCCTGAAGTGGAGGAACCAAGATCTTTAAGAGATTATGCAGTGCCTATGGTTGGTGGCATTCATTCAAGCATTAGAAGACCATTAATTCAAGCCAATAATTTTGAAATTAAGCCTGCAATCATTCATATGATTCAAACATCGGTACAATTTGGTGGTTTACCCCACGATGATCCAAACTCCCATATATCAAATTTTCTAGAGATTTGTGATACCTTTAAGCATAATGGAGTCACTGATGATGCTATTCGGTTGAGACTTTTTCCTTTTTCACTTAGGGATAAGGCAAAGAGTTGGTTGAATTCATTGCCATGCAGTTCTATCACTACTTGGGAGGATCTGGCTCAAAAACTTTTAGCCAAATATTTTCCACCAGCAAAGACTGCACGGATGAGGAATGAAATCACCATTTTTATGCAGTTTGACTCAGAATCATTATATGAAGCTTGGGAGAGGTACAAGGAGCTACTTAGAAGATTTCCTCACCATGGATTACCGAAAAGTCTCTTTGCAAATTGCCACTCCATATGTATTCTTTGTTTTTCTTTAGAATTTTAAAAAATGGTAAACATTTTTCTGTGCACTTGGAAATGAAACGATTCAATGTTGTTATTTGTCCATTTAGTTGTTGGACCTCCTTAATACACTTTGGTGACCTTATATTCACAAGAGCGATAATTTTGCTAGGATTAGCCTCTATCCCTTTAGAAGATACTAAATACCCCAAGAACTTTCCTGATGTTACACCAAAAACACACTTCTTTGGATTTAGTCGCATTTCATAACCTCTTATTATAATAAAGAGCTCTTCCAAATTTGAGCAGTGATCTTTGACGATGGTTGTTTTGATCTATAAACTTACATGTTTCGACTAATCTAGTCTTCGAACATCTTGTTTAGCAACCTTTGATAAGTAGCATTTTTCAAACCAAAAGGCATCTTAGTGTAACAATAGGTCTCTTTTTCAGGGATGAACGTTGTTTTCTCTTCATCTCTAGGATGCATTTAGATATGATGATATCCTCATTATGCATCATTAAAACTCATTGTTTCAAAACCGACTATAGCATCTACTAGCTAATTAATGTTACGTAGAGGAAAACAAGCTTTAGTAGCCCTATTGACACATATAAAGTCAACACACATTCTATGGTTTCATTTGGCCTTTTTACTAAAACACATTGGAAAACCATGTTGGGTAATCGATTTCACAAACCTAGCCCACATTCTTTAAAAAATTGACTTTCTTTTTTATGATGTCGCATTTCTTTCATGCAAACCTCCTTTTATGTTGTTGGATTGGTTTTTTGTATGATCAACATTCAGTTTATGAGAAATGATGGAGGGATCAATTCCTGACATGTCTTATGGTTTCCATACGACAAGGTCAATGTTACTTTTCAAGATCTCAATTAATAATCTCTTATCTTAGTCAAGAGTTTTGAATTAATTTTTAAAGACTTGTCTTCCCCTGAACCTCCTACTAATATGATTTCATAGTCTTCCAATGCTACGGTAATAACTCGACTTTTCACTAATTATGCATTCTTAGGGTTTAAACATCACCTACTCTTTGGTTGCTATTTTGACCCAAATGGTAGCGCACTTTTCATGGTGGAAATGTAACAACTTCTCACATTTTCTTGTTCTCCTCTTAGTTCTTTTATCCTATCAATTGTGGGATACTTGATAAGTTGTTGGTAAGTCGAAGGGATAACTCTCATTTTGTGGATGTAAGTTCTACCTAAAATTACATTATAAGAGGTGGAGGTGTTCAATATCACAAAATTTGTCAGTATGATAACTCCTTCCATAGTTCCCATAGACATTGTCACATTGCCATTGAAAACCACCAATGGCATTTGTTGTTGCATAATTTCCTTGGGATATATCCTAATGTCCAATTATGCAGACATATATAACAAATCAAAACAACTACCATTATCTACCAAATTCCTATGCGCTTCAAATGTGAAATCTTGAGTATGATAACCAAAGGATCATAATCAGTTTGGTAATACTTCCCTTCCTTTGAAAATGATGGGAAAGGCAAGTCCTCTTTGCAAATTGTAAACAAATTGATGATAATCCCTTGCTTTGCAAACATATCTCCTTCTTATATTATAAGAGTGACTTGGAATTGTTAGTTCATCATGAATGGTGTGAATTATCCTCTTGTAAAGATTGATTGGGCATATTATTTTCTAGTGGAAGATGATTATGAGGTATTAACTCTCTTCGATTAGAAAGATTACTCAGTTTTCTATTCTTTCCTCTTGGACCTCTATTTCCATTAACTAAGTCCCTCAGATGTTCATTGGATAGAAGATGTTCGATTTCTCACTTAAGATGTCTACAATCCTTTGTCCAATGATCAATGTCTTTATGAAAAGAGCAATATTTGTTGGGGTCTCTAAATGGAGCCTTCATAGGTTATGGCCAATTTACTTGATTCATGCGTTCTATTCTTTGTACAGCTTTAGACAATGATACTCGTAATGAAGGACCTTTAAAAGGAGATAACATTCTCTCCTATGTTCTAAGCCTTTCCCTAGGTGTTACCAATAGTTTGAAATAGGGAGGATTATGGCATTTATCCACATAAGTATTCTTTCTTAATTATGTTGGACTTGTTTGAAGTTCGATTTAACAACATTTTTATTGACTTCAGCTTTCCTTCCACATTACCAAACTTATAGGCCTCTTTATAGATCATATATAGGGATTATAGAGTAGTTTTAGTCAACTTGATGGATATACTTGTATCATTTTTAATTTCATTGCAAAAAGCCTTCACAACAAAAGAGTTTAGGCACTGAGTGATTTCCATTTTTTCTATTTTAAGCCTTCCTATGTAGGTCTCAATGGTCTCATTATTTTGTGAGACAATTGAAAATAGATAGTGTGATTTTTTTCTGATTAACTTGTTATATGCATAGTTGGTGATGAACATTTTTATCAAACCATCAAAACTTTTTACACTCTTAGAGGGTAATTTAATGAACTATTGTTGCATTGTTTCTTGAAAGGTGGTGGCGGTGAATAATTGGTAGAACATGGCCTCTTTCTTGTTTTCTGGGATGCTTATAATAATCATGGTTATTTTGAAATGAATAACATATGCCACATGATCATTGGTCCTCTTGTATGTAGGAAACTTTAGAGCTAAGAACTTTGGGGGTTTTATCACTAATTCAATATCATCAAAAAAGGGTGATGTCAACAATTGGTTGCACATGCTTTTAGTATCAGTCCAAGGGCACAACTTTCCTTGGCTTTTCAATCGATCACCTTTGCTTATATTTTATCTTCCATCTCTTTGAATTTCTTGTCAAAGTTGTTATTGGGAGGTTTAGGTTATGTTTGATGCCCTTTTTAAACAAAGGTTTCCAAGTTAGAAGGTCTCGATAATTGTTAGGATGTGTTCCATTCAAGGTATTGGCGGGTTACGTATATAGCTAGGTTCTAGAACTTGGAGTTGTAAGTGTGTGTTATTTGTAAGTTATATTGGGTCGTTATTGATTGGGGTATCTCAATGGTTCATGGGAGGTATGTTTCGATCTTGTAGGATGGCTTGGTCTTATTGGAGGAGTAGTTTTCTAGAATGAACTCTCAGCCTCCTCTGAATAATCTTTCTGTATCGAACGTCATTTGAGTTCCTTATTATCGTTTTGTGACTTAATGAAAGGTTGTTGTAATTTTGCTACTTGTTGTTGAAGTCTCTCTAGTTTGGCATCTTTTTCATGAGATGCGCTTTTAGAATTGTAACTAGTTAAAATATTTGTGTGAATATGGTTATCTTTTTCTGGTCACTTTGTGCCAACTCTCATTGGTTGTAGGTCGCATAGGGTCATACCCCAGACTTTAATGTGATGTGATCTTAAGTGAGACATTGAGTAAATGATTGTTAAAATCAAACTTAGGGATTGGTTGAATATGGTTATCTTTTGATTTGAGATTAGCATGAGAACTTCTCATGATGATAACCTATAACACAAGCTGATTTCCTTGAATGTAAAATGCAAAGTCTCAAATGCTAATTAATGGCTATAAAGATTTAAGACACCATGGTGAAGACCAATTGTTTGGAGAATTGTTAGGGTTAGGAATTCTAGAAAGATATTAGAGAGAAGATAAATTTCAAATCTTTTATTATTGATACTAAGGACATATATATAGACAAATACTATAAGGATATACGTTCTGTTTGAGATGTTAGAGCTAACATATATATAATAATATTACAATAATCAACGTATCGTTATTCTCGAATTGCAAAAGATGCCCTTAGGTAAGGCAAATAGTAGTTATGAGGTCGTTCTTACTAGGTCGTGTAGTCTTGAAGTTGTCCACAACTAATCGAATCTTGTTCCTCAGGTCGCAAACATCAGGTCTTATGACATCCTACTTGAGATCCTCTTTCATACAAATTGCTTTCAAAGTTGAGGTCGATATGAATGGGCTGTTAAATGATAACGTAATATTCACCCTACGAGCGACGTGCTTTTGGTCACAAGGATCACATATATACTACCTGGATAATACGAAACAATAATACTATATTATACCTCAAAGCAAAGACTTGGGAGGTGACAATGGAATTTGCTTGTTTCAATAAAAGATGCCATGACAAGTTGAAGCCCCACATTAACTGAATATCCTTCTCTAGGCAAAATATTACACCAAAAAATCATATGTTAATTTTTCACCAGAAACTATCTGTCATATTATGGTAAAAGAGTGTGAGTTTTAAGAGACTTCTAAACTAAACCATAAATAAATAATTTTTTTTTTGTGATTTTTGGGCTAATATGTTTTAGATTGCTCAAGTTATGTTGAAAATAAGTGAGATGTTTGCCATTCAAACGGTATTTATGGTTAATGACCCACGATGCTTTTACAAGATTGGGGGAGAGGTCGGCTATAGGTGCCCAAGCTATTTTTCTTCTTCTTTCCTTTAGAGTAAAGGAAAGAACAACAGTAGAATCAAAACAAAATAAAATTGAATCTGAATCTTTTTCTCGTGAAACATTAAAAGTAAAAGAAAGAAAACAGGAGAATCAAAACAAATGAAGGCAAGTGTTGAGGCAAGTTTATAAAAACAGTGTAGGAACAATATTACCGATAACTTCAAAGTAACTGCTTGGGTTGAGTCGCGGACTAGGTCACTCTCTTTAAGACGTTTCGCGGCTCTGCCCAATTTGTGCAAGCAAACACAAATTGCTGTCAGTCTCGTGATAAACAAAATTTTAATCGTAATTGCCTCGTAACTTCACCGCACCGACGATGAAGACCGGAATGCTACACCGTAAAATTTGTTACTCTAAAACTAAAAGAATACTTAAAAATTGTAGAAATTGTAGAGAGAATTGTTTTCGTAGGGAGATGAGATTGTCGATTGATATGTTAAAATGAGAGCCGAAACCTTCTTTTATAGGCTTTAGAAAACGTGTAGCAATTATGAATAAAACTAAGAATGTCTAGGAATTAAGAATGTAATCAGCCATTCTCGAGTAATGAAAGTAACGCCATTTTCAGATTAAAAGACGAGTAACGGATATTTTTTAGAATAAATACGAAAGTAACTATTTTTTCTGAATTAAGAAGACAACGGCCATATTCTTAATAAAGGAACATAACGGTTATTTTTTTTCTTGAAAAATATATATATATATATATATATATATATATATATATATATAACAACCGTTTTGTAAGTGAAAAAAATTTCCTTAAAAAGAATATTTTACCAAAAAATAAAATACCACCTCACACACGACACGCACTTCTGACGGCCGGCTTCCAAGACGCAGACGGTCACGGCCACGGATTTGACGACGTATGGGCCAAGGGCGGCTAGCAGCGTGGCTAGTTATCACATTTGCTCAGTCCTCTCCCTTCCATAAAAGGGGTGCCCTTTGGGCTCAGTCAATCCCAATAACAAACTCTTCACTATTTTTACGTCTTTAAAATATTATAAAAAAGCAATGTGGGACAAGGCACAATTCCCAACATCTATTTTTTTAATAAATTTCATTTTTTTTTCAACAATCCCCCACTTGAATTTTATATAAAAATAATTTTCATCGAGCAACCTATCAATTAAAAATTATAAGATTGCAGGCATAAACAAAAAGGTGTCTATCGACTTGAACCTTTGCATAGTGTCGATGCTTTAGAATATACTAGAGTAACTCGTAGTTTTGAACTATATCTCTAACAATCATCACACACACAACCTTTCCAAGGTGTAGTTCGAAAAAGCCCTGTTTTACTACCATACACGTATCCCAAAGATAGTGAACGCCTAGTAAATTTTGCCCAAAATTTTTCATAGGGTGCCACACTTCCACATTCACATGTGAGTCTATCAAGAGTACTCGTAAGCTATTCCACTCCACATGTAGTATAGAACTCATTAAGAGTTTAACAAATAACTCATCCTTTTCTATCGCTCAGGACTTCATGCTTATAACAATATAGAACGAGATTTGATTAATAGCACGATACATCTCATATCACTTCACGACTTGTTATTACCCTTGAACTTATTTCTCGGGGATCTCCGCCTATAAGTCAAGCTACCATCATGTTGACTCTTCATTCTAAGCATTAATCCCATTCCTTTCGAGGTTTTGAAAACCTTCTCTTCGTAATCCTTTCGTCAAGGATCCGCCAAATTTTCATCGAACGCATACATGATCCACTCTCATCGCCTCCTGGCTGAGAGAAATTCTCTGAAGAATACTACGCTACGACGCACCGTCGTCGTCTCTTGTTAGTAACGGTTTTGAATCTTTGCAATAGCCGCAGTACTATCGCCATTTGTGGATCAAGACAAATGGCTGTCTTTCCCATAAAGTGATCTCGCCTAACAAACTTCTTAGCTACCGCTTTCTTCACTAGCGCATAGGCTGCATTGGCATCATCTATCAGATCGAGCCAATATTGTTTGTTTCTTAGACTTCTAGGAAACAAACACCAGCCTATGTTAAAAATATAGCCACTAGTCGCTTTGGAGTCTTCTCGATAAAGTGTTCCACCGCATCGTCAGATCCTTCTAAAACAATGAAACTTATTATAATGTAATCCAAGGTTCATAGTTCTCTTAAGGTATCTCATAACCCTTTCAATAGCATTCCAATGTTTCTACACTAGGTCTACTAGTAAACCTACATAAGAGTCCCACAACATAAGCCATGCCTGGGTCTAGTGCAATCAAGTAGCGAACGTAAGCTACCAATGATGCTCGTGATACTCGCTTGTCTAACACCGTCTCCTGTTCTTGAACAACTTTACACTAGGATCATAAGGAGTACATGCGTTTACAGCTAAAGTAATTATATTTCTTTAAGATCTTCAAATGTAGTGAGATTGATCTGTAGAAATTCCCTTCGTACCTAGTTATTTTTATACCAAGGATTACACTCGCTTCTCCAAGATCTTTCATATCAAAATTAGCTCTTAACAACATTTTGACATTATTCACAACATAAATATTTGATCCAAAAATAAGCATGTCATCCACATATAAACATATAATAGTGCAAATATTATCTTCTAATTTATAATAAATGCATTTGTCACTTTCATTTATTTTGAATCCACGTGAGATAACTAGATTATCAAATTTTTCATGCCATTGCTAGGTGCTTGTTTTAGACCATAAAGAGATTTATCTAATTTACAAACTTTATTTTCTTGCCCTGGGATAACAAAACCTTCGTGCTGATCCATATAAATTTCTTCTTCTAAATCACCATTTAAGAAAGCGCTTTAACATCCATTTGATGTACTACTAAATCATAGATAAGAACGAGAGAGAAAAGTACACGATAGAAGTTATTCGTAACTGGGGTGAAAAGGTATCAAAGAAATCTACATTTTCCCTTTGCCTATATCCTTTAACTACAAGACGAGCTTTATATTTTTCAATAGTACCATCAAGCTTTCAATTTCTTTTTTAGTATCCATTTACATCCAATGGTTTTGCAACGTGAGGTAAGTCAACTAAATGCCAAGTCTTATTATACTCAAGTGAGTCCATTTCATCAATTATGGCTTCTTCCCATAAGTTGGCATCTAAAGAAGATAATGCTTCTTTAATAGCTTGGGGATCTTCCTCTAAGGGATCAGCATAAAAATCAGACCCAAAATCCTTGGTTCGAGCTCGTTACTTCTTCTAATTTCTTGTTTAATTCTTCGCTTTGTTCACTAGTTCTAGTTATAGGTAAACTACTAGTAAGACGAGCCCTCACTATTCTTAATTTTAAAGGGAAAACCTATGTTCATAAAAAGTCAAGATCATTTGATTCTATAACTACCGATTTTTTTAAGTCATAGAATTTATAAGCTTTACTATTCAAAGCGTTATCCTATGAATACACATTCATATGCTCTACTAAGTTTATTTCTTTTAGGATCGTGATCCTAACATAGGCTAAACAACCCCAAGTTTTAAAATAAGTTAAATTAGGTTTCTTATTTTTCAAAATTTCATATGGTGAAATTTTATTTGTAGATTTAGGCACTCTATTTAGCACACATAGCAAACAAGCACAAAATTTCTCCCACCAACGGGAAGCAAAGACTAATTTAATAAAATTGCGATAACCGATTCAAGAAAAGTTCTATTTTTTCTTTCAAATTTTTCCATTCATTTCAGGAGAATAAGGTGCGCTTTTTTTCATGAATGATTCCACGAGGTTTTATAAAAATCATTGAAAATATTGGAATCATATTCAAGGCTCTATCACTCGAAACCTCTTTATTTTTCTATTAAGTTGATTTTCAATTTCAAATATATAAATATTTTAAACATGTCAAACGCTTCACTTTTATTTTTCATTAGATATACATAAGTGTAATCAATAGTCATCTATAAAAGTTATAAAATAGCGTTTCCATTTCTTGTTAAATTTCCATCAAGTTCACATATATCGAATGAATTAATTCTAAAGGTTCTGATTCTCTAACTACCGATTTATGTGAAGTTTTGGTTATTTTAGCTTGACTACAAAAATCACATTTTTCGAAATCATTTAAAGATAGTTTAGGAATTATTTCTAAACTACTCATATTCTTTGACATGCTGCTTTATTAACATGACATAGTCTAGCATGCCAAATATTAAAAGAACTCAACATGTAGCGTAAGAAGAAGTTTTATTGATTTCAACATTTAATTTAAACATGCCATCAAAGGTATGCACTTTCCCAACAAATATATTATTTTTAGTTATAGTATATAAACCGCCCCATACGGTTTGAAAGTAAATCCACTTTGTTAAGATAGCCTCGAAACTAAGTTCTTTCTCATCTCTGAGTACGCAGGACATCCTTCAAGATGACAAATTCTTCCAGAGGTAAACTTCAAAACCACCTCACCAAGACAAAGAACTTTAGTGGAGCCGTGAGTCACCCAAGAAGACTTTCTTATCCTCGAATCGAATAGGATTTGAACATGTCTCGATCATAGAAACACGGCGAGAAGCAGCAGTTGTCTACCCACCACTTTCTGGATCCACCAACAAAATTGACTTCAGATATCATAGGCAATAAGTTGATCTTCGGTGAAGGTTCGGTGGCGGTGACGATCTGCTCCTGCCAGCCTTCTAGCCAAGTTGGCTGTGTCTATTACAACTATAACACATGAACGTGTTATTCCTTAAGGGGTCGAGGTCCATTCTGTGAGGATAGCTTCTATTTCTATTTTGCGGTGGTGCTTTGATTATTACTACGACATGAAGTTTTCATATTTCTACCTTTAGGTTTGCACTATAGAGGAAGGTTTCTTATTGGGTACTATTATTTGAGACTACAAGTACTTCATCTCTTTCGGTCTTGTTTTTCTAGCTTCTTCTTCTATTCTTAAACGTGTTATAAGACTTTCTAAAGAAAATTCCTTAGTTTTATGCCTAAGTGTATTCTTAAAATCTTTCCAAGCAAGGGGGGTAATTTATCTATTATAACGTACTTGATTTGAATTGTTCATCTAAAGTCATACCTTCCGTAAGTTATTTCGTGTGCTATCTTCTCAGCTCACGTGATCGAAGCTTCCACCGATTTTTCCATCAATCATCCGAAACTTTACGTATCTACTGACAAAGATACTTTTAGTTCCAAATTTTCCTCGTTGTCGTATTTCTTTGAAGTTGCTTCCCAAATTTCCTTAGCAGACTTATCACGCTTATAATAATCATACAAGTCATCGCCTAAACCATTAAGAATGAAATTTTTGCAAGAGGAAATCATTTTCCATCCAGTGTCTAAATCCTTAGTTACAGCCTTTCCAAGAGGAGGATTAGACCGTGTTGGTTTTTCAAAGAGTAAAGAGTTAGAAACAACTTTTTTCATGGTTAAGAAAAACAACATTTTTTGTCTCCATCTTTTAAAGGTAATCCTTCAAAACGGAATGGTTTGTTTAGACGCTAGCTAGCATTTCAAGAGACACGGCAGATTGAATTCGCCTTAAAATTGTTGAGGCAAGTTTATAAAAACAAGGTAGGAACAATATTACCGATAACTTCAAAGTAATCGTTGGGTTCGAAGTCGCGGATCAGGTCGCCTTTTTAAGACGCTTTCATCGCCTAATTCAATTTGTGCAAGCAAACACAACTCGCTGTCTCAGGATAAAACAAAGTAATCGTAATCTGCCTCGTTTTAACTTTCATCAGACCGGATGAAGACCGAATGCTACACCGTAAAATTTGTCGCTTCTAAAACTAAAAGAATACTTAAAATTGTAGAAATTGTAGAGAATTGTTTTCTGCAGGAGATGAGATTGCCGATTGATATGTTAAAATGAGAGTCAAACCTTCTTTTTATAGGCTTTAGAAAACGTGTAAGCAATTATGAATAAACCAGTAATGTCTAGTGAATTAAGAATGTAATCAGCCATTCGGTAATGAAAGTAATCATTTTTTTTCTGAATTAAGAAGACAACGGCCATATTCTTAATAAAGGAACATAACGGTTATTGTTTTTCCTGAAAAATATATATATATATATAACAACCGTTTTGTAAGTGAAAAAAATTTCCTTAAAAAGAATATTTTACCAAAAAATAAAATACCACACACACTTGACGACGGCTTGGCTGCATGGCGTACAGGCGCAGATCACATTTCGCTTGTGCCCTTCCTTCCATTAAAGCTTGTACTAATCTCAATAACAAACTCTTCACTATTTATACCTTTTTAAAATATTATAAAAAAGCAACGTGGGACAAGTCACAATTCACAACATCTATTTTTTAATAAATTTCATTTTTTTTTTCCAACAGCAAGAGTTTCCTCTCAAAAGATTAAGAACAATTATACTTTATAAGCTAAGAAGAACCAGTTTGAGAAACATATCTCTTAATCCAAATCAATCCCTAATTCAACATAAAAAAAAATCAACTTCTCCACAAGAAGTCGATATTTATAAAAAAAAAAAACATAGAAAACCAAACTTACAGCAACAACACAGAAAGTACCGTAAAGAATATAAACAAAAGAAAACCATAATTTAATTCAAAGTACCTAATTCACCAGAACAAACACAAATTCCAACGACGAAATCAACAAACAAAATGCAAAGCAACAAGCAAAAATGATTAGCGAAGTAAAATAGACAAACCACGAAGAAGAAGAAGAAGATTTTATTTTTCCTAATGATATGAAAGATTTGAGGATCTGTTCGTGGCTATGGAGATGTAAAAGACAACTGGGTTAGTGTTGTAAATTGAGCAGGGCGAGGATCGGTTTGACATCCCATCCCATGTTAAAAGTTCGCCGGAATGGTGTGGGTATTCTTTATTCAAGTTTCGTAAGGTTGGGTATATTTTATTCACAAATAGTATATATTTAATTATATATTTATTGTTTAAATTAATAAGTTTTAGGTTAAATAATAAAATAAATTTAAAATTATATTTAATAGATACTAAATATAATATCTAATAATAAATATAATTAAATATTTGTTTTAATGATTGTTACATAATTGAAATAAATATGTTTTTTAATCATAATATATTTTATTAATATATATAGATAAATGAAGGGTCATTTAATCTATTATTTATCTAGATATTTAATTTTTTTTTTCAATTTTCTAGTTGTTACGGAAAAATTGAGAACACTACATTGGCTAAAGGCAAGTTGTTGGGATGCGAAAGATTTGAGGTTTGACAATTTGTTTAATAAAAAGGTTAGACAATTCGATGATTAATTTAAAAAAAATGATAAATATTATATTTAAAATAAATAATTGGATGAAATTGGAAATTATTTAGAATTGAATTGTCATAGTTACAAAATATCCAAGAATATATGTTAAATTTCAATTAATCTAATTTTAGAATAATTATTTTTATTTTAAGTTTAATTTTTACAATAATAATAATTACAATTATTTATAATTAAAATACTTATATTTATATATAAATAGTGTATTTATTTATTTTTTTAAAAATTATAAAAAATAAAAATTATAAAACTTATAATAATAAAAATAATACATTATAATATTAAACAAGTATTTAAATGATGGTATTTTATTTTGAACAAAATTATTCAATATCAAATGATATTTTAGATTTTTTAAATAATAAAAATATATAAATTAAATATAATAAATATTTTAAAAATATTACTTTTATTTTATTTTTTAAAACAATTTCCGGATATATATTAGTGCAAGAACTGTAATGCACCTTAGGTTCCCGCCTAAACCGAAGTCCATAGGTTCTCATTACCAAGCCTTTCAATGGATGCGCCTCCGGCTCCTGTCAAATCCTTCGCGGCCTTCCTCATCAGCCGCCATTCCGATCAACTCCGCGACATCACCCTATCTCTTGATCCGAAGCGACATTACCCTCTTTGCGTCGAGTATGTCTTTGCATCAAACCCACCCCTTATATGCTTTTGCTTTCGATTTTCTCATTCATGTTTTCACTGTAAGTTTGCCTCTGCGCCTCAGTTTTGCAGAGCTAATAGATGAAGATCCTCCTCTTGCTCGCCTCATCTTCTCACAACCGACGGAGTACTTGCGCTTTTTCGATCAGGCCGCTGTTTGGGCTCATGTATGTTCTAGGTTTCTAGGCATAATTCCTGCATAAATAATCATATTTATCAAGCATAAATTCCATAAGAGCTGATGAATTTTGATGTGTGTATTTGTTTATTAAGCAGAAATTACATGAGAAATGATGAATTTTGATGTGGGTATCTCTTCTGGTGATCGCAGAAAGTTATATTGGGGGATTTGAAAGGTTCCTGCGTTGGGGTTAGAAAGGAATTTATTCATGTTCGCATTGATATCAGTGGTTCTCCTCTCGAATGCACCGGTTTTCCTCTTTTTCATGCATTTGTTAAGTGTTCTGGATTGATTTCATAGTAATGGGTACTTTATTCTGTTAGATAGACATGACCCTTGAGTGTATTTGGTTTTCAATAGAGACATTTCCAAGAATCGGATGCGTCAGAGTGAAACATAGAGGGATACTTCTCACTGTCAAAGGGACAGTGATTCGTTCTGGAGCAATCAAGATGTATGAAGGGGAGAGGTTTTATATGTGCCAGAAATGCCAGCACAGGTGGGTACCTTTCCACAAGAGTTGCCTTCTGCTGTGAACATACCTGTACCTATTAAATTAGGAAAGTTTGGGGAGTTTATGTAGGATTATGTAATCATTAAACTAGCTAAGTTTAATAAGATTTAACTTGAGCTTAACTAGTTAATTGTGGCATTCCCACAAATCTCTGTCCAGATATTTATTGAATTTTATTTGTCATTGATTCATTTTTCTCAATATATGATTATATTAAGATATATGTTTTGCATCATTTGTCATTCTTACTAATGCTGAGGTATGCTAGGGTGCAGCTTCCCTGTATATCCAGAGCTAGAAACTAGAAACTCCGTAAAACTACCATCACACTGCCCTTCTCAGGTACAGTATTTACTAAATCAAAATTACTTTATGTTTTATGATATTGCTTACACAGTTTGAACCCGACATAGAAATGTGGATCTACACATTTAATTTAAGCGTTCCTGCATTAGGTCAGGTGTTATGTGGTGGGATTGAATCTTGGTTATTGTTACTCTGAATTCAAACCACCAAGAAAGAAGAAAGTGCCCTAGCTTTTAACAATTCCATTGCATTTAAATTATAATTTATCTATTGCTTTATTAATCTTTTGGTTTTATGAGTTTGTGTTTTAAATTTTTTTTAACCAAGCTTTTGGTTTTCTCTCTTATCCTAGAAAAAAAATGTTATTCCAGATAAAACTAACGTCTTATCGTCCAAATCAAAACATGTTTATATATATATATATAATATAAACCCTTTTGAAGTTTAATGACTGATCTGTTAGCCTCTAATGGCAGAGGTCTAAATCTTGTGGAGGCACAAAGTTCAAATACCTAGAAGGTTCTATAACATGCCATGATTATCAAGAGATCAAAATCCAAGAGAGCATACAGGTATTGGGTGTTGGAGCTATTCCTCGTTCAATACCCGTCATCTTGAAGGATGATCTTGTTGATATTGTTAATGCTGGAGGTACTACATTCCTGGAAACTCTGGTTTTTGATTTCTAGATTTGACTTAATGACAATGCTCTTAGAAAAACTCGAATCCGATGAATTAGCTTGTAAGTAGCTCTTGGAAAAGGCAGGATCAATACGACGAAACTCGCTTTCTGTAATCCAAGAGTTATCAATATTGAGACGATTTTTCCAACTGATATGGAACCTTTGATATCCACCATAAGCAGAAACAATAAATTGGTCTTCTAAAATAGAATCTATCTCGTCTAAGGCACTATGTGTGAGTGGTGGGAGTCCTGGTTCAAGGATCGGCATCGATATTGCAGACAAAGTACAAGACAAAACATGAGGCTTAAATCTTCCACATTAAAAATTGGACCATTAGTTAAATGTGCTTATAAATCAAACAAATGTGCTTGTAAATCAAACAAATGTGCACTAGATCTAAGATGTTGGAGAATACGATAAGGACTAGTGGAACAAGCATTCAATTTTTTTATGTGATCTTAGAGAATATTTATGGGCAAATACTTACCATAACATAATTACTAACCTCAAACTCACGATATGTATGGTGCACGTTTGTTACAAGTTTATACTTAGAAATACTTACAGTAATTTTTTTGTCGTATCTCAACATGAGGATCTATAAGATGTTGGGTAAATGTATAAAGAAATTAAGAAAGGCAAGCAAAATTATAGGCCCGTAGTTTTCATGGACTAGTATCTTTTTATAGGAGGTCCATCAAAGGTTTCAACACCATTATTGCCCCTATCACTGGCACAATGCAGATGTGATTTTCATTGGTCCAAAGCTGCTTCTAAGGCTTTTCATGAGATAAAAAAAGATGACAAAGACCCTTATTTTTAAACATCTTAACTTATTTAAGATATTTGAAGTTCACTTTGATGCTTTTGGTGTAGGCATAAGTGGAGTCCTAAGTCAAGGACATCTTATGGCTCCCTTCGGTGAAAAATTAAATGAAGCCAAAAGGAAATACTCCATCTATGAGAGGGAGTTATATGCAATAGTGCAAGAACTTAGGCATTAGACGTACTACTTGTTTTCAAAAGAATTTGTACTCTACTCAGACCATTAAGTTTTGAGATACATCGTGTCTCAAAAAAAAAAAAAGTTAAGTGAGAATTATGTAAAATGGGTTGAGTATTTGTAGGAATATACTTTTGTCCTCGAACACAAATCTAGTGAGATTAATAAGACTGTTGATACTCATCGTCATGTTTTTTATGTGTTGCATATAATGGAAAATCAAATTTTTGGATTTGATGGGATAAAAAACGAGTCTTAATCTTACAAAGACTTTGATATCATATATAAGAACTTAGTTGATGACCTAGAGAGGGAGCAAGTTGACTTCGTCATTCATAATGGGTGTCTCTTTTGAAGCGTTTATTTGTGCATCTTGAGTATCTTACTTAGAGATTTTTTTGTGTGGGAAATAAATGCCGGAGGCCTAGTTGGTCATTTTAGTCAAGAAAAGACTATAGCATTGGTAGTAGATAGATTTTATTGGCCCTCCCTTTGAAGAGACATAGGATTGTATCCCAACGTCGCACCTGCCAGTTAGCCAAAGCTAGGAAACAAAACACTGACACCCTTATGCCCATTCCTTATACCTCTTAGCAAGATTTGAGCATGCATTTTGTGCTAGAATTACCTAGGAATGCCCATGGTTTTGATTATGTCTTATTTGTGGATGAAACTTGTGCTAAGACTTTTGATGCCTCACATATTGTTAAGATTTTCTTTAAGGAGGTGATTCTCTTCATGTGTTGCCTGCTTTTGATAGGGTTGTTAAATTTGTCAATTATTTTCCAAAAAACCCTATTGAAAATATTTTTGGTACATAATCGAAGTACTCTTTTGCCTTTCACTTGTAGACGGATGGCTAAACTGAGGTAGTTAATAGGAGTTTGAGTGATTTGATTTGTTTTTTTGTAAGAGAGAAGCCTAGTAATGTGATCTCGTCTTACCAACCGCTGCGTTTGCTTACAATAACTTAGTTAATCGTTCTGCTGGTCATAAACCCTTCGAGATTGTCCATGGCCTAAAACTTCGTCAGCCCTTGGACCTCACCCCATTACCTTCTAACACTTGCCTTTATGAATTTGCTCACATTTTCTCAACACCTTTGAGATCTTTATGTTGAGATACGATGAAAAATTGCTGTAAACCATGCTGAGTATAAACTTGTTGCAAACGTGCACCGTAGGCATTGTGAGTTTGAGTTCAAGGGTTACGTTATGATACACATTTTTCAAGAACAATTCTTATTGACCTCATAAAAAAGTGCATGCTTTTTCCTCTGGTCCATATCGTATTCTCCAACATCTTGAATTTAACGCATATTTGCTTGATTTACTAGTTCATTTTTTAATGTAACGGATTTGTTCCCTTACCAAGGCACATTTGAGCTTCCTGTTTTGTCTTTTGTTTATTCTGTAGGTTCTACGCTTATCAATGAGCCACGAATTTTGTCACTCACACATGGCGCCTAAAATGAGATAGTTTTTATTCTAGAAAACCAATTTGTTGTTTCTATTATTGGTGGATATCAAAAATTTCATTTTTGTTGGAGGAATCCTCCTTATATTGATAACTCTTGGATTATTGAAGAAGTTTTATTCTATCGATCCTTTTTTTTATAACTACTTGCAAGTTAACTCATTGAAATCGAGTTTTTATCAGTCCGATGGAATTAATCAAAACTACCATAAATATTTTAAATACATTTTTGGATTATTATTTCCATTCAATAATTATGATTTTAATTTTAGGATTTAGTTTCTTTAAAATTGAGATTAGGATGGAATTTTAATTGGATATTTAAATTTTAAATAATAAATAATGATTTTGAATTAAAGATTAAAACCTATATTGTTATCAAAATTGTCCTACAAATAGGGACCTAAATTGTATGATGAACTCAGATAAATACAATTATTTATAGGCTTCTTCTCTTTATAAACTCTATTTCTCAACCCTAATATCTAAATTTCCTAAACCCTAGTTCTCAATTTCGTTATTTTGCAATTTTCTCTCTCTTCCACATCAACTTCTCCATATTAATATGTTTCCTTCAACAAGATAATAATATCCGACGAGGTCAACAACAAGAAGGCGAGTTTTTTTTTTCCAGCATGTGGGACTGATCAAATAAGTCTCAAATTGCTTAAGAGTTAAATAGGGACCAAAATTGTATGATGAAACTCAGATGCCAAAATTGTATGAGGAAACTCAGATGAATACAATTACTTATAAGCTTCTTCTCTATTTCTCAACCCTAATTTCCAAACATCCTAATCCCTAGTTCTCAATTACGTTATTTTACAATTTTCTCTTTTTTCCCCGTCAACTTTTCCATATTAATGTTTCCTTCAAAAAGAAAACAATATCCGACGAGGTCAACAACTAGGAGGCGAGGTCTTTTTTTTTTCTTCAAGCATGTGGGACTGATCAAATAAATCTCTAATTGCTTAAGAGTTAAATAAAAAAGTAGTCTTAAGAAGAAATATCCTTTAGATTTATTTATTTATTCTCAAATTAGCATTAACTTTCTATCTATTAGGACTGTAGCAATTTCTGTAGCCACTTTATTTATTTGTTTATTTATTTCGAGAATGAAGGACCACAATATCACAACTTTCAAGGGACACATCTTACGGACAAAAATGATGACTTCATCTTAATGTAATTAAATTAACCGTTAGTATTTTGGATTATTAAAATTTAAAATTAATATAATTTTTTAAAAATAAATATTAATAAAATGTAGAAAGAAATAATTTTACCGATAAGAAGTACCGTGAAGAATAACACCTATTATTCGTCTAGTTGTAGTCTTCATTTCTATATTTTGTACAAATGGCGCTCAACTCTATTTTGTGAGAATCTAAGCAATCTTTTCTTTTAAATTTTTTCTCATTTTAAGGGCTGAAATCTAGTTTAAGTTGGGGTTTTAATCTAGTTAGCTTAGGATTGCATTTAGAAGCTTATAAATAATTTGTAACCTAAAGAAGGATTCTGTTTCATTTGAACAAGTTGTATTCTTTCTTCTTCTTTTGTGAACTTTTCTTGGGGTTTTCTTGGTTGTCTCTTAGTAGAATTTTTGCTTCATTTGCTTCTTCCAAAATCTATTCTTTGCCACCCACACTCCCCCAGACGATGTCGTAGTTACTGGGATCTTAACTGCAAGGTGGTCTCCTGACTTGAAGGATGTCCGTTGTGACCTTAGTTCAGTGTTGATTGCCAATCATGTGAGGTAAATAAAATCTTTTGCACCCTGTATTTCAATACTTTCACTAAATAGTTTTATGTTTTAAAAAAGAAAAAAAGAAGAAACTTGATTGCAAGAAGTGTTGCAAAAAGTGTTGCAAAAAGTATGTTCAATACAATTATAACCAGGCTGTTAATGTATATCTTATCTGCTAATGTATATCATATCTTATCTGCTAATGTATATCATGTTATGGGTTTTAGGCATATGTAGTTTACTTGTAACTCCTATATAAAAGCACCATGTATATTTCTTAAGATACAGAATACAATACAATCATTTAGTATTTCTAACATGGTATCAGAGCTGAGCCTAGCTTGATCGGTGACTTGGGCTTTGTCCTCAACGGTTTCACCGTGGCTTTGTGAGACCACCTCTGTTTGTGTGGAGGGGGCTGTTAAGTTTCCTTCAGTCCCACATCGGCCAGGCGTTCGGCAACAATGCTACATATAAGCTTGGACAACCCTTGACTCAATGAGATCTTATTGGGTTGAGTTAGACCTGAGTTTTTAACATGGTATCAGCTCTGACCTTTCTTTTAGCAGTCTTGTCTCTTCTGGTGTTACTCTACCCTTATTATTTCTGTCGTCACAATAGCTGTTGCAGCCACTCACCATTGAACCTTCGACGTCTCTCAGCCGTTGTCCTTGGGTTCCGGGCTTGTAGCTGTCGTCGTTGAGGAGTCCCCGCACTACACAGACCACTGCAATCACTGTCTTCGCCTTGCATCTAGCTCCAATGACATTTTTGCAGGTACCACTGTGATCGATTCGTCTAGATCTACACAATCGTGCAAGTCTTGCAACCATCAGAGTTTGCACACGTCACCAACAGAATCCGCGCATCTGATTCCCACGCCTCACATGCCACACACGGGTCCTGTGATGTCATACTGTCACGTCAACTAGGATTGATGTCATCATCCCTTCTGTTGACATCATCCACCACGTCAGTTGACATCATCGTTGATCGCTGTTGCCGTCGTTGACTATCATTGACCAAGGTTGACCTCTGTTGATCGTGCCAGAGTTGACTTGATTGCCATTGACCGTTTGATCGTTGTTGACCGTGACTAGTGTTGACCATTTGATCATCGTTGACCTTGACCTGGATTGACTTTGATCGTTGACTTTTGCATAACAGGTTCTCCCTATCCAGTTTTTCTCGTAAATTTCGTTTTTGTAGTCTATTTTTCTAAATGGATAAAAAATGATGTTTTTCTAAATGGATAAAATGATGTTTTTCGTTATAGTTGGATCTTTCCTATGAAATCTCGGTCTGAAATCTGACCAATATACAGTAACTTTGCAAAAATAGTTGAAACACAATTCTCCAAACATTTCAAATTTTTTTGATCTGATAATGCTCTTGAATATACTTAATATGCTTTTCAAGTTCTGTTACATTCCTATGGTATTGTACATCATCTAACCTGTCTAGGCACTTCTCAACAAAATAGTTGAGCCGAAAAAAACTTCGTCATATTCCTGACACTGTCCGTGCTCTTCTTCTTTCTGCCAAAGTTCTTTCCTCATTTTGGGGTGAAACCACTCTTCATGCTATTCATGCCACTAATCGCATTCCAAGCGCTGTCATTCATAATCAGATTTCGTATGAACGCCTTTTTGGGTCATCCCTTGGCTATCATTACTTTCGCTCATTCGGATATGCCTGTTTCGTTCTTCTTCAACTTCATAAACACAACAAACTTGAGCCTCAATCTAGACTTTGTTGTTTCCTTGGTTATGGTGAAACTCATAAAGGGTATCGATGCTATGATCCTGTCTCGCATCGTCTTCGTGTTTCCCGTAATGTTGTCTTTTGGGAACACTGCTTATTTGTTGAACTTTCTTACTTTCGTTCTTCCTTAACTAACTCAAATGTTTTAGAAATCTTTCTAGATAAGTCTCTTGTTCCTTCTAAAGTTACTCTTGATCCTCCTTTGGACTTCTTTATTCAATCTTCAGATATTTTTGATGATTCTCTTAGATAGGTTGTAGAAGAATAGGTTGATGATGAGCTACCCCACCTTGAGCATAGGTCCCCTGCTCTTGCTCCGCCTGAAGATCCTCGACGAGACATTCCACCTCGCCACTCAACCCGAGTAAGATCCATTTCTGCACATTTACTTGACTATCATTGTTACACTGCCCTTGCTACACTCCATGAGTCTCACACCTAGCGTGAGGCATCTACTGACCCTTTATGACAGTTTGCAATGAAAGAAGAAATTGATGCATTAACCAAAAACCATACTTGGGATCTGGTTGCTCTCTCTCCTGGTATCTATGGTTGGTTGTAAGTGGATCTATAAGATCAAGACTTGCCCTGATGCGTCCATTGAGCACTACAAGGCTCGTCTTGTTGCAAAATGTTTTACACAAGAGTATGAGATTGATTATGAAGAGATTTTTGCTCCAGTTGCTCGTATTTCCTCTGTTCGTGCCCTCTTAGTTGTTGTCGCTACTCGTAAATGAGACCTTTTTCAAATGGATGTTAAAAATGCATTCTTTAATGGGGATTTGCATGAAGAAGTCTATATGCAACCTCCTCCTCGTCTTTCTGTTGAAACAAACAAAGTTTGTCGCCTTCGACGTGCACTTTATGGCCTTAAACAAGCACCATTAGCGTGGTTTGTCAAGTTCAGCTCCACCATCCTTCGCTTGGGTTACACTGCCAGTTCTTATGATTTTGTCTTATTTCTTCGTCGTAATGATAAAGGCACCATTTTGCTTTTCCTATATGTGGATGATATGATCATAACTGGTGATGACCTCAGTGGCATTCAAGAACTCAAGAATTTTCTTAGTCAGTAGTTTAAGATGAAAGACCTTGAACATCTCAGCTATTTCTTGGGTCTTGAGATCACTCGTTTCACAGATGGTTTTTATATTACTCAAGCCAAGTATGCATCTGACCTTTTATCTCAAGCTGGACTCATTGATAACAAGATTGTTGATACTCCAGTTGAACTTAATGCGCATTTGACACCCTCAAGGGGGAAACGATTGTCTAATCCTTCTCTTTATAGATGATTGGTTGGCAGCCTGGTTTATCTTACAGTTACTCGTCCATACATTTCTTATGCTGTTTATCAGGTGAGTCAGTATCTGTCTGCTCCACGTTCGACTCACTATGTTGCTATTCTGTGCATTCTACGATACTTGAAAGGCACTCTCTTCTATGGCTTTTTCTACTCAACTCAGTCTCCTCTTGTACTTCATGTATTCTCTGATGCTGATTGGGCAGGAGATCTTACTGATCGCAGGTCCACTACAGGTTATTGCTTTCGCCTTGGTTCTTCTTTCATTTCTTGGCAAAGTAAGAAACAAACTTTTGTAGCCCACTCCTATTGAAGCAGAATATCGTGTTCTTGTTGATATCACATCTGAGCTCTTTTTGCTACGATGGCGTCTTAAGGATTTGGGTGTGTCCACATCCTCTGTTACTCCCCTTTATTGTAACAATCAGATTGCCATTCATATTGCTTACAATGATGTCTTCCATAAATGGACTAAATACATCGAGATTGATTGTCACTTTATTCGTTTTCATCTTGTCCATGGCGCTCTTAAGCTTTTCCTCGTCTCCTCCAACGATCAACTTGCAGACACTTCCTAAGAGACGCACTCATAATTTGGTTGACAATCTCAAGTTGGTCTCACATCTATCTTGAGTTTGAGAGGGACTGTTAATATATATCATATCTACTAATGTATATCATGTTATGGGTTTTAGGTATATCTAGTTTACTTGTAACTCTTATATAAATGCATCATGTATATTCCTTAAGATATAGAATACAATATAATCATTCAGTATTTCTAATATAGGTAATATAATTGAATACAACTCAATGAGTCCTAGGCTGAAAGATAAGTACCTCATTCTCAATTAAATAGAAGGGCTATTCAGCACTATTTTCGGTTGCATGATTGAATCATTGTCAATCTTTCCTTCAATAAAACTAGTCTGTTTTAAGCTTTTCCTAGTTATGCCTTGAATTTGCAGTTGACTATGGCATTTGCAAAATTGCAGTTCTGTTTTTCTGTATTATCTACATATTACTTGGAGCATTGAATTGTGTTGATTTGCCACTTTAAAAAAAAAACACTCGAGTTTCTTGGATGCCTTGCGACACTTACATTATAGTTTAGTTTTGTCTTTCATTTTTCTTTTCTTTGTAGGAATCCAAATTTCAATTTAATGTGAAAGTAAGTGGTAACGAAGTCCAATTGACCGAGCTAGTAAAAAGAAGTAGAATAGAGAAAAAGATATATACAAACGGCCTAAATTACATCCGAAAACAAGTTGATCCATTTCCTTTAATATATAGAAAATTCGTAAGTTCTGAAATCCTTTCAAAAGGTGGAGATGCTAAGGACCAAAATGCAACAAAATATGTTTTCTTCCCCGAAGCAAGTAAACTGGTTTTTATTCTATTTTCTGCGTTTAGTGATAATATGTTCATGCTTCACATATTTAGAAGAACTAATGAGCTCAAGACATACATTGATATTCCTGATGATATAATCATGAAATTCAAGGAGTTTTGGTTGGAATACAAAGATACTCCTCTAAAAGGTACAGAGCTTTGAATTTATAATTTCATTTAATGAATGGATATTATTGTGAATCCATTAGCACTGGCAGTTTGGATATTAATTATTTGCTTATCTGCTGTGCAATCAGGTAGCATTTTGGTTAAGTTCATATTTTTTAATTACAGGGAGAAATTCTATTCTGCAAGCCCTATGCCCTCAAATATTTGGACTCTTCACTGTAAAACTTGCTGGTATAAATTCATATGCAATCGTTTTCTGTCTACATATTTCTTTTTATTTTATTTGACTAGGTTACATTTATAATTATTTACCCTTTTCTGTTCAACGTTAGTTGTGCTAACACTTATTGGAGGTGTACAACATGTTGATGCTTCTGGAGCAAAGGTGCGAGGGGAGTCTCACTTACTTCTAGTTGGTGACCCAGGTGATTTGTTTTAAAAGTTTAAGAGGTTTGGTTACTTAGGCTGCGATCATGATAATTTATTGCAACCTCATGTACTTCACTTACACCAATTACTTCCAGTGAGTTTACAAAATCACCTGTGTGGCATTTTGGAAAAACATTTTTAAAAAAAAAATGATATAACTATCGAAAAATAGTTATAACTAGAAATAAATGTGTTCAATAAAGTACAACATGAATGATTTAAATTTGAGCAAACAATGTTCGGGTGAGACTTATGGAAGCTCTTTTTAATATGTATCATTTTCAATATCAATAACAAAGGCCCTCCATGTTTGTATATTCACACATAAATGCAGACTCCGATCTCTTACCCAATTGTGTAGAACCTCTTGATCTTTGTGTAATCTTTTAAATTTTAATTGGTATCATAGACGTTATATATTAAAACAATGAGTTATTAGGTACTGGGAAATCTCAGTTTTTGAAATTTGCTGCTAAGTTGAGCAACCGATCTGTTATTACTACTGGGCTAGGAAGTACAAGTGCTGGACTTACTGTCACTGCTGTCAAGGATGGAGGCAGGTTTTAATTTCTCTAATTGAACTGTTGAGTTTAAATTTTGACAATAGTTGTTTAACCGATTCTGATGTTTTACTGTACATATTAAAGTTTCATTCCTCTTTTGACATGAAAGTGCGGAAATAGAAGATAAGTGCTGATTGAGTCAACTGTATTTGTGTCGAAGCCCAATTTTTCTAAAAAAAATTAGATTCTGACTGGAATTATGAACCACGGATAGCCAACTTTTTATCCAATTTCAAAGGTTCATAAAGAATATTCCGAAAGATTGTAACTTTTTCTGCTGCTGTAATGATCTTATAAGCATTGCATTAATAGTAGTAGGTGAGAATCAGAGGGGCTTCAACTGGCTGGTCACTTGATTTTGGACATAATTAAATGATTGGGAAGTTCAAGAACTTGCAGACCTGTTTTTTCTCTTGGAAAAAGGTTAATATTCATCCCTCTGGTAAGGATTCTAGGGTTTGGCTACCAGATAATTCTGGTTTGTTTTCTTATAAGTCTCAAATTTGTGTGGAGAATCTTTCATTTCCATTTTTCGATCACTACAATGTAGTTTGACCTACTCCAAACGAAGTAAAATTTCTATTTTGGTTAGTGGTGCAGGTGCTAGGAAAAGTTAACACTTGAAATAGAATTCAAAGGAAATTTATTGATTGGACTCTTTCATCTTCTTGGTGTGTTATGTGTTGAAGGAACATAGAAGATTTGAATGATCTGTTGTTTTGTCCTTTAGTTTGTGGCTTATGGAATAAAGTGGGAAAAATGGGTCTTTAATGGGCTCTTCCAAGGACAAGGCTGAAGAAAATGGTAGATATTTGGGAAAACATAGCATCCCTTATAACCACAAAAATGATATCTTTTATGTCTAGTTTATATATTTTTACTATAAAGAAAAAACTTCGGCCCAAAAAATTCACATTGAATCTGACTAGTTGGATGCCATTCAAGTTGAGTTTTGGTCAATTAGACCTGTTCAA
Source organism: Hippophae rhamnoides (assembly GCA_033030585.1). NCBI lineage: Eukaryota > Viridiplantae > Streptophyta > Magnoliopsida > Rosales > Elaeagnaceae > Hippophae > Hippophae rhamnoides. The sequence goes on along the minus strand of CM065428.1, from coordinate 29,019,304 downwards.
TATTAAATTCTGTCCTATTGAACCCCATTCAATGTTATTGGGGTGTTATTTATGTTGTTATAAGTATTAGGGGGTGTTATTTTATACAGTTTCCCTAGATATTTTGAGAAAGTGTATTATTGACCTATTGGATGTAGGAGAATAGAAGAATTTTCTAAGACAGCAGAATTTTAGTCTTATGGGAGGGTGTTTTGTTCTTAAGTTCTTTTTGGCAGCCTCACCAAAGAGTTTCAAAATCTGCCTCAGTTATCATTTTCTTTGAAATGGAAAGCTATCCTTTTTCGACTTGTTTTATTTTTGTTGTTATGTTCTTGATTTTTTCTTTTTGTGAAGCTTTAGGTTTTTCATGTAGTTGAGTGGATTTCTGGTCCAATCTTTTTTTTCTCTTATTTAATAAATGGCTTATGTGTTCTACCAAAAAGTAGTTATTTCAAATAATTGTTGAATTTGATAATCTAAATGGATTTATCATCAATTGCGGATTTACAGGGGAATGGATGTTAGAAGCTGGTGCCCTAGTTTTAGCGGATGGAGGGCTTTGTTGCATTGATGAATTTGATAGGTATTGTGCTTGAATTCATTAGATTTTTTCTTCATCCATTTCAATCCACACATACATCCAGTCATTCTTATATCTTAATACCGTGATTTCCTTTCTACTGTTGAAGCTGTTTCTTTTTTTTTTTGCTATACTGTTGAAGCTGTTTTGCTTGTGTTTTTTTGCTGTATATCATGATTTTCTTTTTCTTATTTGTTTTGGAGGAGTTTTTGATCTTATTTGTGCCCATTTGGGATTGTGGTTGGTTCTTCTAGTCATTTTTTGAGTTTTTAATATCTTGGGGTTTGGTAAACTCCTTATCATTTAGCGTTTTGTAGAATTTTAGCAGTTCTCGATCAGTTTTTAATCATACTTTTCTCTAAACTCTGATTCTCTTTGTTGTACTTAATTGAATATGAAAGTTTATATTTTATCCATTAGTCTAATGGTGTATTTATATACTTATATGATAAATAATCTTAACCATACTTAAAATTATATGATTTATTCTAAAATAATTAGATTAAATCCAGTATTTATCTTTATACACGGTAACTTTCTCCTTTTAAGCTAGAGCATAGATGTCAAACATGTCCAATTTGGACAATATAGTATGCAAAGAGCTTCTAGTTACACCATGATGTCAGCTAGATATTCAACATTCTTGATGTATAAAACTTTGATGTCACTAGATTTCAAATTATATGTGATGTAATTTCTATCATGTTTAATGTGTTTTATTTTGTCATGTTTTAATGGGTTAGTAACAATTGCAATAGCTACAGTGTTATCACAAAATAGAACAATAGGTTTCTTAGGACTAAAACCAAGTTCATTCAACAAAATCTTTAAACAAGAAAGATCGGTAATAGCATGATGAAGCGCACAACACTCAACTTTTGCATTAGACAACGATATTACGTTTTGTTTCTTACTTCTCCAAGTCATCAAATTTCCTCCAACAAATATAAGATATCTTAAAGTAGATTTCCTGTCCACCTTAGAACCCGCAAATTCAAAGTCAGTGTAACCTGTGATGTTCTAATGTCTATGTTTAGATAATAACATAATACCTTTGCTTGGGACTTTAGGTAAGTTAAGATTCGGTTCATTGCATCCATATATTGCTCACTAGGATTATGCATGAATATTGCATCCATATATTGCTCACTAGGATTATGCATGAATTGGCTTATCGTAGTAACTGTATATGACAAATCAAGTTGAGTATGAGTCAAATAAATCAATTTTTCTACTAATCTCTTATACCTCTCCTTATTAGTCAGGATTTGATTAGAATAGATAGCCAAACCATGATCAGTCTCAATAGGAGTAGCTACGAGAACACAACTAGAGTTATTAGTTTTAGCCAAGAGATCTACGGTATATTTTCATTGAGAGAGAAATAGTCCTTGCTTAGAGCGAGAAACTTCATGTAACAATCATGTTATCAACATAAACTAGAAGCAAGATAATGTCATTATCATCTCTTAAAAAAAAGAGTGATTTGATTTGGCTTGCTTAAATCCAGTTTTTCATCGAGCGACTCAATCTGCGAAGCCATGCTCTAGGTGACTGTTTCAACTCATACAAGGCTTCTCCAACTTGCATACCTTATCTCGTTCTGTTGGAAACCCAGGAGGGAGATCCATATACATTTCCTCTATCGACTCTCTATAGAGAATGTATTTTTCATATCGAACTGGCCAATCCAAATTGACAACAATAGAGTATAACTTTCATTATATTCATTTTGTTTATAGGAACAAATGTCTCTTGATAGTCAATCCCATATGTTTGAGTATATCCTTTAGCAACTATTGTGGCTCTAATCCTTTCTATCCTCCAATTTGAATGGAATTTTATGGTGAACGTCCACTTGCAAGTAACAGTCTTCTTCCCCTTAGGTTCAACAACTCTCAACAACTCCCAAGTGCAGTTCTTCTAGATGACATTTATTTCTTCTAATATAGCAACTTTCCACTTTGGATCTTCAAATGTTTCCTAAAAATGACTAAGAATAGAAACATAAGAAATCTAAAGGGAAAAAACTAAGTGAGTTTTAGATGAGCGGTGATAAGAAATAAAGTCAGGGTTAGGATAAACAACATTAAAAGAGGCCTTAGAGAAGCCCAACTTATCAAGTTGTTTACGAGCTCGATGAGGATATCTTCTACTTTGATTATCAACCTGCGGATCTAATATAGTAGGTACTAAAATAGGTAGGGGTGTCAAACGGTCCGGCACGACAAGACCCGTCATGTGAAGCACTTTGCCTATTGGCCCATCGAGACGGCACAACACGACTTGTTAAATATTTAGCATGACTTACAACAAAAAAAAGTAGCATGAATAGTAGAGATATCGAGAGTAAGAGGCAAATAAAAAATGTGTACCTCGTAATCAATTCTAGAAGTGTCATTCGATGGTATGATACTATCATCAAGAGGAACATTAGAAGACGGGGGCAGAGTGGTAACATCTTTCTTCCTTCTAACAAACTATTGTTGAAACAAATGTGGTGGTCTTTCCTTATTGAGTTCGAGTTCTCCTATAGGATGGGGAGACTCTAAAGAGTCACCACATTCTATAAGAGAAGGATTCTCCCCTTTATCAAAAATCCACAACTTTTTTTTTCTTTCAACCTAATTTCTTCTCTTCCTTGCTACTATTCTCCCCCTAAAGAGGAGTCATAGAAATGTCTTTAGAAAAATAAGATTCTTTTTTACAAAACTGAACATCCATAGAAACATACATGTAGGTGGGTGAAAACATTTGTATCCTTTCCGTGTATTAGAGTAACTTAGAAAGGCGTGTTTAAGAGCACATGAATAAAGTTTTTGTCCTGATGGAGGGCACGAACATAAACGTAAACATAACAAACACACCTAAAAACTTTAGGACATAGATTCAATATAGAAGATATAGAATGAAAAAGGGACATCCTTAAAGGAGTTTGGTAGTCAATTATATGAACATGCATTCAATTAATAAGATAAGCAATAATCATGATAGTATCTGCCCAAAAATGTTTAGGAACATGTATAGTGAAGTATAAGGCACGTACCACGTCAAGGAAATGATGGTTCTTATGTTTCGCTATACCATTTTGTTGTGACATATAGGCATATGTTGTCTGGTGGAGGATGTCATGCATTTTGAAGAAATCAGTGGGAGATTGATTCACAAATTTATGACCATTATCAAAATGGAACACATGAACCTTAGTATGAAACTCTGTCACTATCATATTATAGGACTGAGGAATAACATGTATAACATCACTCTTATATTGTATCAAATAAATCCAAGTGACTCTAATGCAATCATCAATAAAAAAAAATATATTTTACCAAAAGTAGAAGTTAAAAAAAAGGACCACACATCAATATAAACACGAGCAAAAAGGATAGAACTTTTATTTGAACTAGTTTTAAAAGGAACATCATGAATTTTAGTAAAAATACATTGTTCATATCATAAACTTGAAGCATAATTATTAGAAAACGAACTAAGAAGTAAACATTATAAGTATAAAAAAAATGGATGTCATAAACGACATCGCTTTTCATAATCTTCTCCTTTCCAGTCTTTATCCACTTGAAAGCCACAGTTTGGGTTGCCCAATAATAAAAATACCTCCTCTCTACCAATACCAATCGTCATCTTCGTTTGATTGTCCTGGAACACACAATGAGCAAAGTTAAAAGTTATAGAACAATCAAGATTTTTGGTAATTTTATTGATTGATAAAAGGTTATTAGAGAGATTTAGAGTAAGTAAAATAAAATACATGAAAAGTGTGATAGTGAGTCATTTTCGGTCCCTATAATTAGCATAGGTATTCCAATGGTAACTTGATCAGACTTAACAAAAGATGTTAAAAAATCGAGAATAGAGGGGTTACTAATCATATGATTACTAACCCTTGAATCAATAAGTCATGTGTTAGAAGCAAAAGAAATAAATGCAAAACTAAAATTACTTTCTTTAGTAGTCAACTGAGAAACATGAGAAGCAGAAGACGGATGGTTTTCAATAGCAACAAGGGTAGATTTTTTTTCCTCAGCTTGATTGAGTTTGAATCACTCTAGATAGGCATGCTTTTTCCAACAAATGTAAACAGTGTATCTGATACTAATGCAATAGGTGCAAAGCCGAGAACTAGAGTCAACAATGGGAGGACTTGAACGAGTCCTGTTCTTTTGGATAATAAGGGCTGAAGAATAAGGATGCCCCTCATTGTCTATAGTAGCTTGTCTTTGTACTTCACAACAGACTTGTGAGTAGGCTTCTCCTCGGCTTGGCAAGGTAGAAGTAGTCTGAACTCGATTGCTAACCTGATCCAAGTGTTGGTCCAATCTTGTCAAAAATATATGAATCCGATCCTTAATAGTATGTTTCCTTAATTTTCCAATATCATTAGCATGCTTCATATTATTAAGCCTGCCTTCCATAGTCAATTTCCATAAAAATAGAATTTAGCTCATTGTAGCATTTAGCAAGAGGTAGTCTATCTTGGGAATGACTTTTCATTAGTTCATATACCTAGGAGTCCGAAACATCACGTGTTCCAAACTTCGTTTGTAGTTGTACCTTGAACAAGGTGAGACACTAATTTTCCTCTCGTTGAATTGATGAGAAGACTTAACCAAGACATCTTCAATTTCTTATATTCTTTTGGAGCAACTTTTTCCCTGTGATGTATCCTTTGTTTTTCTAGTCAGGATTATGCATCTCTAAAATTGTGGACCAAGCACGGTAATTAATACCATCCAATTTAATATTAACTGAAGAAGAACCACCATGTATTGTCGTGGTAGAAATAGTTACTTGGGTATCGGTAACAGGTAACAGGTAACAACTAAGGAGTCTGGTTTCTTAAACATGGTAATAAACCTTAGAATTTACTTGGGTAAATTAGAATACCAAATAAAGAGTAAATAAAGAAACTCAAGTAGGGCAGGGAAGGAAATTTTCGAGACTCTAAATTAAAAAACTCAAATGGGTAAGTGAGGTAGCAGCTGTATGAGTGGCTGATGGCGTTGTTGGCTGACAGCGTAAACAAAGACAGAGGCAATAGGCTATGGGTAATGTGCCATGGTTGTCGCCGGTGCGAGTTAATACGGTGGTATGCGGCAGTGAGCACAGGTCTTCAAAACAGAGGACTATTGTTGCTGCAAAAGAACAGTGTGATAGTCGATGGTCGCTGGAAAAGAACTGACGTTATAGATGAAACATCGGCGCCAGTAGGTTAGTAGACCAGCTGCGGCGGCAAGGCAGAAGAAGCTGGTGGCTGGCTTTATTAGGGCCTCCGAGAGGTGAATTGTTCCCTCGCAGAAGAGGGTAGTGTAAGTTTTTTCCCTTTTGTAGACTTTGATACCAAATTGATTACGAAATGTTATATTTTATTGGTTAGGCTATTGATGTATTTATATACATATACAACTTAACAAATAATTCTTATAAATAATCCTAATCATACTTAAACTATTATTATTTGCCCTAAAATAACTAGAATAAATACAATATTTATCTCTACACACATTAATTACTTCCATTTTGCCATCATTATAGGTAGTTGCTAAATGTTTGTGCCCTTGTCTTTAGCCATTAATAACTGCTGCTAATTTACTAAATATTACTTTTTAAAATTAAATTTTACAAGATGCTCTATTTTTTAACATCTGATTTTTTCTGCGGTACATTAACTGATCTTTCAAAAGCTAGAGGAATACTATCGGAGATAAAATTAAAGAGTAAATTAAGGAGTAAATCAAAAACCTTAATTTAAGGAGTAAATCAAGAATCTTAATTCAAGGAGTAATTCAATGAATGTTTAATTCAAGGAGTAAATCTCCTTATATATAGCTATAGAATTGTAATGAAAATATAAAAGAAAGAATCTGACTTTTGAGAGAAACTGTTTTATTTAGAAAGCGCTTTAAGCGCTTTCTACTGGCGTAGCGTTTCCAACACTAATTTTTGACGTAGTATCAATGAGTCGATCTTCTTGGACAAAAAGTGTTATTCCTCTGTTCAAAAGTCGTTTGACAACTCTATCGAGCGATTTCTTATTACATTTGTTTTTTCAAACCAAATTCTCTTGGTGATGATGGATTAAATCTCTCGTAACCTACCCAGACTTGATGTGGAGGAGAAGTATTGTGATAAAAGGAAAGGTCGCATTGAAACCAAGCTCTTGGCGATGATGGATTAAATCTCTCCGTAACTTACATCTACCAGAAATGGAGGAAAGTATTATGGTAAAAGGAAAGGTCCCACATTGAAACCGAAGCTCTTGGCGATGATGGATTAAATCTATCCGCATAGCCTACCGACTTGATGTGGAGGAGTATTATGGTAAAAGGAAAGGTCTACATCAAAAGCCATTTCTTGGCGATGATGGATTAAATCTCTCCTATACTACTTGCCACGATGTGGAGGAGGAGTATTGTGGTAAAAGGAAAGGTCGCATTGAAACCAAAAGCTGCTTGGCGATGATGGATAAAATCTCCCCTGTAGCTCACTACGCACCGATGTGGAGGAAAGTATTGTGGTAAAGGAAAGGTCACATCGACAATGATAATATTTTTTTGCTATCGTAATGTCAGCATTTTTTGTTAGTTTTACCTTTGATGCCTTTTCTTCTGCATCAGGTTTAAGCGACTTACGTTAGATCCATAAACCTTATGGATCCGGCGAGGGAAGTATTGGAGATAAAATTAAGGAGTAAATTAAGGAGTGTCAACACCTTAATTTAAGGAGTAAACCAAGAACCTTAATTCAAGGAGTAAATCAAGGAGTTGTGATCCTTAATTTAAGGATTAATTCAATGAGTAAAACAAGAAATCCTTAATTCAAGGAGTAAAACAAGGAATCCTTAATTTAATGAGTAAAACAAGGAATGTTTAATTCAAAGAGTAATTCAAGGAGTAAATCTCATTATATATAGCTATAGAATTGTAATGAAAATATGAAAGAAACAATACAACTTTAAGAGAGCTTGTTTTATTTAGAAAGGCCTTTAGGCCTTGGCCTTTGGCCTTGACGTTTTCGACACTAATTTTCAACAAATACTTTAGGAAAAAAAATCTAATAGAATGCCAAATTTACTCTTAATAATATATTGTTGTTTTTAGAAACAAAGGTTTCGTCTTCATAAGGATATCTTGGATGCCTGAGTTAAATCAAAATCTCTTTGTGATTAATTCAAATGGGACTTTTTTAAGGGCGTTTATTTGTTCCAGACTTTTATCCATGTAATCAACAAGGAATGTCCTATTCTTTACATGGCTTTTCTGATTGGGATTGGGAGACCTGTGCTTTACAGTTTCGTAGAATTCTTTTGCTCTTTTTCGAGTCTTAGTTGTCTATCCCACATTTTGCTAGCTTCTTGAGGCTTTCTTCCTGAAATATGAGATTTTTGAAGGCCGATCCATGTTCCTATCTGTTATCAGAATGTATGACCAGATATATTATTAGGGTCATTCCTGATGGCATGAGGTTGCCTCTTTACATATGCCAAATCTTTGTTGCAAATAAAATTTGAGGAAGAAAATTGTCTAATTGATTAAACAAAATTGAAAGAGAGGGAGAAAAAGAAAAGAAAAGGAAATAAACAGAAGATTGTATTTGGTATTGTTTGCAGTACATTAAAGTCTGCCTTTACAAAATATACTAAATACTACACTATATCCCTATCTTTTTGGTCATGCTCTACTACATATTTTGTTTTTCTTCTAAAATTAATTTTACCTCATGGAACATAGTATCAAGTTATATGTTTTTTGTGTGACAGCATGAGACAACATGACAGGGCAACTATTCATGAAGCAATGGAGCAGCAGACAATAAGTGTTGCCAAGGTAATATGCATAACACCGTTTAGGGCACCTGTTGTTCCCGTTGAAATTTTTCATAAAAATTATGTTGTATTTATATATTGATGTGGACTTAGAAATGTACAAAAGGTGGTCTCAGTTCCTAAGATTGTTTTTCAATGAGTGCTAGTTTTTAATTACAAGATTAGAAGAGAACGAAAAGTAATGGATTTTTGTCTAGTTGAATGTGTATCTATATACCTCAAATGGAAGTACAAATTGGTTTAGTAATCTTTCCGAACAATCATGTATCTTTATGACCTAAATATTTCACTATCCCTAAACACAGATGTAGAATCACAATTGACAATTTGATACTGTCTACTCACATTTGATTCCTCAAAGAAGTAATCTCTCACATTCTTTATCATTACCGATCGTCTTCTTCGATGATAGGTCCTGAAAAACACAAGATGATGGGAGAAAAATAGTAGAACAATTAGTGTTTCGTTAATTAACTAATAGATAGTAAATTGCACAATAATTTTGGAATATGAAGGACGAATTTAAGAGTTATAAAGTTAGAAATTCTTATATTCCCTTTTCCTACAACAGGTGAGAGAGTTCTATCTATCATTTTTATTTCAAGATTTTCAAATATAAAGAAAAAATGCTATATATATCAATCATATGATTTGAGAAATATGAATTAATAATCCAAAGAGTTTTAACTCGTGAGATGATATTCAATACTTTTAGAAAGTTACTTTTGTGGGCTAGCAAGCTTAAAAGAATATGTGGGAAGGATCAAATGTAGGTTGGAAAATAATTTGTGTTGGGTTGAAAGTTTCCCTAAAGGTAGGTTTTTCCCTTTGAGATTATGTTGAATTCTAATAACTTTAACTTTTATTATTGTAGTGTCTTGGATTCCAATCAATTGGTTTCCATGTATCTCTTAAATGTATCTTTTGTGTGTTTATTTTTAGGATAATGTTTACACCACGGTCAACTTTTTTTACTGATTTTGACTCGTACCAGTGTGGGGCTCATTTGAAGTCCCACGGGAAAAGCCCAAAAAGGTCTTGTTGATTAAGGGTAATTTCTGTTTGAGGCCCACTAGACATCCCACGGGTCATTAGCCTATTTTTAGACCCGAAGGCTTCACGGGTCATTAGCCTATTTTCAGATCCAAAGGCTTCACGGGTTGGATTTATATTTTTTCGGCCCACGGTAATTGTTTCCACTACTCCTAGATATCCAATGGCTGGTTAGCGTAGACAGAGGCTTTGAACCTTCGCGAAGCATCACGTTTCTTCTCCTCTCCTCACGTCGAACCTCAGCAAACACTTCTCTGGTGGTCGGAAGGGGTCGCTGACCAATTATCCGACTTCGGACCTCATCAAGTTCGTGGTCGAGTCTTAAATAAAACTCGAACACTCTCTTCCCTTCCAGTTTTAATTTATACCGTGTTTTGTCCTCTATACACACCTAATTCTCCTCTGAATTTGAATCCAGCTGTTGCCACAAATGTATCATCTCCATATAACACTCAGTTGCATCCCTCTTATTCTGGCTCATACGCCATAGTTGGGTTTTGATTTCAAAAATCTGAGTAGTTTTCTTCGTCTAAATAAGTTTCTCGAATAGCATCCCAGATGTCTTTAGCAATCAGTAGGAATAAATACGTCTAAATATGTTAGCATCCCATGGTTCCTATTTCCACCCTCCTCCATATCATGCCATATCTTGCAATCAGTCCACGATTCAATTTCAAAAACATGCCAACTAACAAGTTATAACTGTTCATACTGCTTGGAAAGCACAAACCTTCATGCCTCCTCTTATACAACTTCAAAGCACTTTCTACATCCTTTCTACCCCCATGCTTTTTAAAGAAACAATTATAAGTCTCTGCAGATGGAATATCAACATTCCTCATCATCTCATCATGCAATTCCTCAGCATCTTGAAGTCTTCGACACGAACAAAGATTTGGCGAGGAAGACGATTAACAGTTGATTTTAGAGATTTCAATATTTTGCTTTTTTATTTTAAAGTCACACATGGATGAAAAACTAACAAAATGATTTCAATGAAACTTTCTTTAGCTTGCAACAAATTGGACGAATTTTATTTTGATGGTAAATTCGAAACAAACGCAATATTTCGGTGATATATTTGTAGGTTTACCCTAAATATATGTGATGAATTTTGATAAGATTCAAAAGCCAAGGTGATCGTTAAAGTGTCTATTTTCACCTACAAATAAAATAAATCTCAAGATGAAACAATAAGGAGGCATAAAGTATTTAAGTTTACTCTAGTTCTTATACATTTATACAGAAGAATACATGTTATCCATTATTTCTTTAAAATATTAACATATAAAAAAGTCAGATTTTGCATTTTGGGAATTAAATTCTGTGTACACGTGCATGCTATAGCAGAAACTGGGATTGTGTTCTGCTTTGCTTTCCCTTTGATTTTACGTTACCCAAAAGAGGGTTGCTAATTTTAAATTCCAATGGTAAGTCATTTCAATTTCTACGTTTTGTATTGCCTTTACATTTATATGCTTATATTTTCCATAATCTTACTATAAATGACACATTTTGTTTTTCATGTCAGTTTCTCAATTAAGGTTTGTATATAATTTAAAATTTCTACTGCAATTCTTCTCCTTTCTAAGTCTATCTTGATAATCTGAATACCTTGGGGATCATAAATAATGATTAATATATTAATAAAGGGAGATGGGTGTACAAGTCCCCCAAATTTAGAAATTAGTGTCATTTAGTCACCAAATTATAAAAGGTAGTTTTTTAGTCTCTAGTTTTGAGAAAAATAGCCAATGATAAATTATATTATTTTAATGATATTTTTATTAAAATATTTTTTTTATCAGTGATTAAAACATGATGAAATACTAGGCATCAACATGAGCAGAAGTGAAATTTCTTATTACAATTATTTAAAAAAGTCAACAATAATAATATTCTAATAGGAAATCATTTAAATACATTATTTAGAAAACTAAAAATAATAAAATATTAAAAAATGTGACAATTAGCAAATATTAAAATAAATATTTGTGAAAAAATTAATATTTAACTATTTCTTTATCATTGTTAAAAGATTAAGTTTTAATCGCATTTTAATCACTTAGAAAAATTATTAAAATGATATTATTTGTCTTTAATTAACTCATTTTATCAAAGTTAAAGAACTAAAAAACACATTTTATCAAAGCTATAGGATTAAAAAAACACTTCTTACAATCTTGGGACTAAACGCATATTAAAACTTAATCTGAGGGACTTAATCGATTATTTTCTCATTAATATAATATATTTTGCTTTAAAAAAAAATATTGATTTTGTTTCTTCATTCTTTCCAGGCTGGTCTTGTTACTACTCTGAATACTAGGACAGCAGTTATTGGTGCAACAAATCCAAAGGGACATTATGATCGTGACCAATGTATTACTTCCTATCAAAGATGTTTATTGGGATAAATTATCTAGCACATTTAGTAGATTTTGCAAGTTACTATTGACGTGTACTGAAAGTTGTTAATGTAGAACTTCTGCTGTTCTGGATCGTTAGTTCGTTGATGAAATCTGTCCCAGATTATGGTTAATTGTGTTTAATCTGACTTATATTTAGCCTGATCTTCACCTGTCTCATCTTTTTTGTAGCTTTGTCTGTCAATACTGCACTTTCTGGTCCCTTGCTGAGCAGATTTGATATCGTTCTTGTTCTGTTGGATACAAAAAATCCCGACTGGGATGCAGTTGTGTCATCCCACATTCTTTTTGAGGTATTTCACTTTGATGATTTAAATGGTACTCTGTTGTTGTCATGAATATCAAAGTTAGTGATACTGTATCCATATTAATTACAGGGAGAGCCTGTACAAGACAAACATTGTGGAGAATTGTCTAAGATATGGTCATTTGCTATGCTTCGGAGGTACACTAGTGTTTTTTAGGAGCAAATCAGTTCTAAATACCTTCGTTCCTGCGTGTTGACTGAGTTCTTATTTTTTTTTTAATTCATGTTTTGAAATTCAATATATTAATTATAAAAATCTAAAGTACGTTGGTATTAGATCATTTTATCTCAATTAACATGGTCTGTTGACATGCTCAATCTGATGTAGCATGGGAAGAACACTAAGTAGGGAGAGGGAAGAAAATGGAAAATAGGGAAACTACAAGGATAACTGGGAGAAAATATCAATAGTATTCAATAATTATCTATACATTATAGTGGCAGGAAGGCCCTTAAAAATGAGTTTAAACTTTGTTTCCCAGCAATAAGACTTAATAAATACTTAATAGAAAAGGAAGATATGTTGAAATATAAAATCCTAAAAATAATAAAACTTCCATAAATATCATACATCTTAGTATCTTACTTTCATAGGATATTAAAACCTTCACTGCAGTCATTTATAGGCTACCTCCAAATAGTAAATGTTACTAGAATTTAGCTCTTAATCATTTCTATACAATCTTTGTCCTCTCATCAAACTGATTGGTATAAGATGGTATTGACTGAGAGTTGAGACTGTTAGATATTATTGTTATAAAGCTCCTTAAATTAAGGAGCAAAACATGGAACAAAACAAGGAGCAAAACATGGAACAAAACAAGGAGTAAAACATGGAGCAAAACATGGAACAAAACAAGGAGTAAAACATGGAGCTTAATTCTAGGAGCAATTCAAGGAACCATTAATTTAAGGAGTAATTCAAGGAGTGAATTTTCCTATAAATAGATGTGTAAATGTAATGAATTAACCATCCAAAGTGTTCATTCCAATTGAGAGAAAAGCTTAGAGAGAAAAGTTTTTGTGAGAGAAAATTGAGAGTAATTTTCTCGTGTAATTTGGTCAGGAGTCATGAGTTGTTGTAAACACCTCGTGTAATTTCTCCCTTTCAAGAAAAAGATCTCATACAGGTCCCAGACGTAAGCAAGATCGTCGAACTCAGATTATCAAATTTTGTGTGTTATTTTTCTATTCTTGCTTTCATTAAATGCCATCGGGAATTTGCGTAATTTCCCAACAACCGTGGTATCAAAGCTATTGGTAGTGATTTCTCACAATTTTCTAAGAAATAGTCGAAACGATCCGAAGGAAGTCGATTTTGTGGGAGCAACGGCCGCAGATGAAGGAAGGGTGAAACTCGAGAAATTTGACGGCACGATTTCGGGTTTTGGAAAATGCAGATAGAGGATTATCTCAGATCAAAGAAATCTACATCAACCTCTCTCAGGGAAGAAGCGAGGCTATGAAGGAAGAAGATTGGAATCTTCTGCATGCACAAGCCCCCTGAGTTATTCGATCGACGTTATCTCGTAATGTTGCTTTCAACATAGCAAAGGAAAAGACTGACGGTGGGTCTGTGCGGCTCTCAATATGTATGAGAGCCATCGCCTCAAACAAAGTGCACCACGAGGCGCTTGCTCAATTTTGCATGATGACTAACGTGGCATCGCAGCTCAACATCTCAACGAACTCAACACGCTTACAACCCAGTTGAGTTCAAGGGAAAATTGAATTCACGGTTAAGTACGAGCATTGATACTTTTTGTCTTCTCTACCGTAGTCGAATGCTACACTACCACTGCGAAAAGTAGCTCATCTGTGAAGCAATAAGTTGAAATTTGACGATGTTCGTGATTCGTTCTCGGTGAAGAGATCCGACGCAGTAGAGACGTGAATCGTCAACCTCTTCTGGGTTTTGCATACGAGTCAAGAGGAAGAAATTCAACCAAAGGAAATGGACGTGGTAGAATCGACTACCGAGATCAAAGACGGGAGGTCCAAATCTAGGAATCCTAATAATTCCCATAGCTCAAGACTATCGAGTGTTAGAATTGTGGAAGAACCGGCACTACAAAAATCGGTGCAAGAATGCACCGAAGGACAAACAAGTGAAGGCGTAGGCAATGTTACTTCCACCTCAGAGAGATGATGCATTGATATGCTCTTTGGAGAAGCAAGGAAGAATTGGGTGCTAGACCGGAAAGATCGTTCCATGCTACTTCACGTGCAAAGAATTCTTCGAGAAATATGTCCCCTAGGAACCTTGGAAAGGTATATCTGCGATGATCAACCATGCTATTATTGGCAAGGTGTAGTGAAGATTAAGTTAAACCGGGTCCGTTTGGGAGTTCAAGGATGTCGAGGCATATTCCCGACCTCGGAATGGAACTTAATCTCACAGGCATAAAGCGGGCACATACACTACGATCTTCCATGGTGATGATTGGAAGATTTCAAAGTGGTGCGTAATGAGCTTGCTCGAGGCAAGAAAAGTGGCACTCTTTACACGACGGAAGCACGTTGTTCAATCACAATCAGAAGCAGTAATGAAACACCAAACCCGTGGGCACCGCAGGCCATACGAGTGAGAAGGGACGAAGATTACGACTCAAAAGGAAAACTTCCAGGTCTACAATTGCAGAGATGGACATGTATGGCGAAGATGTATACTTGGAAAGCAAAAAGAGTCACTTTCGGACAAGTGGCAGAACCCCAAAGAAGGAAAAGCCAGTAGCTTATTCACTCGCATGCTTTGGGGACCAACAACCGTCATCCATTTGGTGGAAACAATACTTCGTGACTTTCATCGATGATCATTCTCGGAAGGTACGGGTTTACTTTCTAAAGCATAAGTCTGAAGTATTTGAGGCTTCGGAAGATGGAAAGCTGCTGGAAAATGAGACGGCTCAAGATCAAAAGCTCAGATCCGATAATGGTGGTGAATACGAAGACGCCAGATTCAAAATTTTTGAAAGTACGGGATCAGAATGGAAAGAATCGTGTTGTGCACGCCTCAACACAACTGATGGTGTGGGCGGCGTATGAACCGAACGTTGACAAAGAGCCGAAGCATTCGTATACAATGTGCACCGAGCGCTCGGCGTAAAGTATCAACACTGGCAATTACTGATCAACCGAGGCCCATCCGTTCCATCGAGCATAGAATACCGGAGTGAGGTATGGAGCGAAAAAGAGAAAGCGAAACTATCACATCTAAAAGTTTTCGGTACGTGTAGCATTTTCAGTGCATATCGCTGATCAAGGTAGAATAAGCTTGATCCCAAATCCAAGAAATGCACATTCATCAAGCATGCGAGCGAAGTTTGGCTACCGTGATTGGGATGACGAAAACAAGAAAGTTATCCGTAGCGGAGATATGATTTTCAACGAAAGGTGATGTATAAGGCGACACGATAAAATAGACGCCAATGAATCGAGTGCGAGAACGAGTCAAGGTATTTGCGGTACGAGATGATGTCCCAGATAGTTTCGCAATGAGAACCAATTGTAACAAGTCCTCAACCAGAGGAACTTGTTGGGACGTAGAGTACACAAGATTCGACACATCACAATCTCTTACTCCAGCTCGTATTGAGAAGGTCTTCTCGACCTCATATGCCCAACAGAGATACATGAACTATATGCTAATCGATGGAGGGAGCCTCGAATGCTACGATTTAAGCTTCGTCGACTCGAGATTCCAATAAGTCGTGAGCTTGCTATGAAAGAAGAAATGAAATCTCTCATCTCCAACCGTTTAGACATACGGAACTACTAGTTACCAATGGGAAAGAAGGCACTTCACAACAAATGCAAGGGTGAAAGAAAGAAAGTACGATGGTTCCAAGAGATACAAAGCACGCCTAGTTGTTAAAGGGTTTCAACAGGAAGGAAGAGTTGACTACACCGACATTTTCGCTCCTGGTGTGAAGCTCAATACTATCGATCGTATTGAGTATCAGTAGCTATCAAGATCTTCATCTTGAGCAGCTTGACGTGAAGACCGCATTCCTTCATGGAGATTTAGATGAAGAGATATACATGTACACTGAAGCTGTTTCTCGTAAAGAGGGAAGAAGAATGGTGTGCGGACTTAAGAGTTTGTACGTACGAAACAAGCCCCGAGACAATGGTACGTAAAGTTTGATAGCTCACGTTACCTGAGGAAGGTTTTAAGTGCAATGTCGACCATTGCTGATACTTCAAGAGATATAGGTCCAGATTATATCATTTTACTACTTTACGTTGATGATATGTTAAGAACAGGTTCAGGATATGGATGATATCGAAGATTGAAGCATCAATTGTCAAATGAGTTTGACATGAAAGACTTGGGTCCAAAGAAAAAGATTCTTGGAATGCAAATCACAAGAAATAAGAAGAAAGGATCCTCATAGCTTATCTCAGCAGAGTACATCAATCGTGTTTTTGCATGATTCAACACGAGCGATGCCAAGCCGGTTAAGCACACCCTTGGCTAGTCATTTTCGCCTATCCAGGATCGGTCCTCCACTCGACGGAAGAGAGAGAATTCATGGCTAAGGTTCCTTATGCCTCACCATTGGAAGTTTGATGTACGCAATGGTCTCGTGCAAGACCGATATTGGCCTACGCAGCCGAGTTGTTAGTAGATTTATGTCAAATCCGGGGGAAAACTCATCGGGAAAGCCAAGTGGATTTTTGAGGTATCCGCGAGGCAACACGAAAAAGTGTTTGTACTTTAGTAAAGGAGAGTTAAAAGTACAAGGATACGTAGATGCGACTTTGGAGGTGAAGCTGATCAGAAGAAGCACCACCGGTTATATATTTACCGTTGGAACTACACCAAGTTAGGTGGATGTCACAAATACGTAAAATTGTCACTCTATCCACTGGCTGGTAGTACGTAGCTAAAGAATCGAAGCTAGTAAAGAGATGATATGGTTTTAAGGTTTGTTAACCGAGTTGGGATTCAAACAAGAGAAGAATGTTCTGCGATAATGATAGTCAAAGTTGCAATACACTTGGCGAAGAATTCAAAGATTTCATTCTAGAACCAAACATATTGACTTCATTATCATTTCATCGATCTCTATTAGAAGATGATGTGTTAATACATCAGAAGATTCCGGGAGCAAAAATTCAGCAGATATGTTAACAAAGGTGGTGATTATTGACAAACTCAAGTCAGGTTTCCAACTACTAGTTCACAGAGTAACAAAGACTAGAAAAGTCACGCATTGATCGAGGTGCGAAGGCAGATTGAAATCACTTCTTCAAGTGGGAGATTGTTAGATATTATTGTTATAAAGCCCTTAATTTACGAGCAAATTAAGAGCAAAACATCCTTAAATTATGAGCAAAACATGGAGTAAAACATGGAGCAAAAACATGGAACAAAACAAGGAAAACACGGAGCTTAATTCTAGTGAGCAATTCAAGGAACCATTAATTTAAGGAGTAATTCAAGGGAGTGAATTTTCCTATAAATAGATGTGTAATTGTAATGAATTAACCATCCAAAGTGTTCATTCCAATTGAGAGAAAAGCTTAGAGAGAAAAGTTTTTGTGAGAGAAAATTGAGAAGTAATTTTCTCGGGTGTATGTTGTGAGTTGAGTTGCAGTGTTGTAAACACCTTGTGTAATTTCTCCCTTTCGGTAAAAAGATCTCGCACTTGGTCAGACGTAAGCAAGATTGGCCGAACTCCGTTATCAAATTTTGTGTGTTATTTTTCTATTCTTGCTTTCTCATAAATCTGGCTTATCGGGAATTTGCGTAATTTCCCAACAGAGACTATGTACATACTAAGCCTTCTATCCAAGAATGAATTACATGTTTAACATCAGTTACGAGAAAATCAAACATGAATATATTACATTACATTCCAAATAGGAACAGAATTCATGCCTCAAAGAGCAATCAAACATGAACAAATCAGATAATAACAATTCAGATTTTTGACATGCAAGGTAATCAAATAAATTATCCGCAAAATAGTTGCATTAATTAAGCTCTAAATCTAAAATGTTTTCGGAAATCCAACTTTCTTTTTGCTAACAATCCAACTTAATTAAGCTAAAATAGAAAGCTTGCATTTGTTATAGCCATTTCTACAGCTTTCTCAAGAAACAAACAGATGAGGAAATATTATTCAAGTCCAATAAGCGGCTGGGAAAATCTGTGTCAGGGAGGGGAGGGAATCAGAAGATAAAATACGGAAAAAACTGTAAATGAAAAGAAAATCAAGAAACTGTACCAAGTGATTATCTCACTCTAACAAATAAATAACTGATGAATCATATGCATTTGACCGAATCATACCTTTGTGCTCGACACCCAGATGTTAAAATTGCTTTCTTTCTCAAACAAAATTAGTAATCCATTTCCTTTTATCAAGTGTTAACATCCCAGGAAAACCCAGATGGGGAAATATAAGAAACTAGAAAATAATCTTCACCAAAAGAAAAGGTTTTCTTATTTATTAAAAATGAATTTATAAATAATAAAAGGAAAACTGAAACAGATAGGTCTGTACCTTCAACCATTAGAACAGCAGAAGACTTCAGACACAATCTTCTCCATTACTTTTTTTTTTTAAATTACAAACAGAAAACAAGTAGAGCAGAAACTCAACTCGGGTCAGAAATGCAAAGCAACCCTCTTCATTATCTTTATTACTTTTTGGGCTATTTCTCTCTCTATTTCTCATCAGGACGAAAAAGAAAAAGAAGACAAAAAGAAAGTGGCAGATAATAACACATTAATAAAGCCATGTCAAACTTTATACAAATTTAACAAAATTATGTTCTTTTAACATACATAAACATCAGAAACATCAATAAAACCATGCATGTAAAAAAAAATTAAAAAGAAAAACATCCATTAGAAAACTTATTACAAAAGTTGGGGTTTTTCCCTAATGCTATCCCACAAACAAACAAGGATTTTTTTTCCAATGTTTTTGCTCCTCCGTTTTGGTATTTTCCTTGCTCAATGAAGAAACAATCGTTTTTGGGTTAGAGTTTCTTTGCTTATTGAGTCTTATTAAAGCTCTCAAGGGTAGTTTGTGTGCACGAAGGGTATGTGTGAGAGAGCGGCTTTTAGAGGGTTCAGAGAGGTTGAGTGAATTGGCACCAAAGGAAACATAATCCATTACCTAATTTGTGTACAATAATTTGATTGATATTTTTCAGATCCCGCAAGGGTAATTACTCTTATACCCTTTATTTTGATGTCTAATTTACGTAGTTACTTGGCAAAAGAATTTGAAATGAAAGATATAAGAAATCTGAAATATTTCTAGATCTAAGCAAAGACTTTTTATTTCTTAACGAAAATATATACTAGATTTCTTGATTGAAACTAGTAATTTTACTTGTACTCTAGTAGATACATCTATTGAGTTAATCATATCCTGATTAGATTTCAACTAGTAAAGACAGATATTAAAGATTAGTAGTCAAATTAATTTACTTATTCATACTCTACCTGATTTATCTTATGCTATTAGTGTGGTAAGTCAGTTCGTGCATAACTCGAGTGACCGGCACATGAAAGTTATGAACCGAATTTTGGCTTATTTGAAATCTTTCCTAGGAAAGGGTTTTTTTTTTATCGAAACATGGACATCTATACATTACGAATTACGTTGATTTTGACTTTGTTAGTTCTAAGATGGATAGAAAATCTACTTTAAGGCACCTTACATTTATTGGAGGAAATTTGGTGGCCTGGAAGAGTAAGAAACAAAACGTGGTATTGTTGTCCAGTGCAGAGGCGAGTATCACGCTCTTCATCATGATATTACAGAGGTTTCTTGGTTAAAGATTTTGTTGAATGAGCTTCGTTTTAGTTTTAAAGATTATATGACTTTATTCTGTGATAATACCATAGCAATTGAGATAACGAATAATTCGGTGCAACATGATCGAACTAAGTACATTGAACTTGATAAACTTTATCAAAGAAAATTTGGATATTGTCATTAAAGTCTCATATATCAAGAGTGTTGATCAATTAGATGACATGACTCATGCTATTACTAGAAGTTCTTTCCATACATTACTATCTAAGTTACGCATGTGTGATATCTATGCTGCAACTTGAGGGAAAGAGTTGAAATGTACATTTATTCTTAGATATTTTATTTATTATTATTATGTAAATATTTGTATTTATTATCCTTTCTTAAATAGGATTAGCATATTTGTATAAATACCTATTAGGGTTAATGAAATCGTTAATCATTTTTTCCTATTCTAAATCTAATTGATTTTCTATAAATATTGTAACCATTTGATTTCTAAAATTGTTTGTATATATAGAAATACATTTCACAAATAAATCTCTTTATTATCTCATTCTAGACATGACATAGTGTTTGATCTCATTGTAGTTAGTTAACATATGCATTTTTTGAAGGAAGCTCATCTTGAAATGATTTATAGAATGCTTTGATACTTCAAAGGGTCATTTGGTAGATGATTATTCATCAAGAAAAATGAAGCCAAAAGGTTAAAGGTGTAGATTGGATTGGTTCTGTAGAGGACCGACGGTCTATTATTGGATATTGCATCTTTGTCTTTGTAAATTTAGTAACGCGGAGAAGTAAGAAGCAAAATGTAAAAGTCAAAGGAGAAGAGGCGAAGCAGGGCAGTCGCACATGGAATCTGTGAGGCACTATAGTTAAGGAAACTCTTAATGGAACTTCAACTTGCAGCATATTCGATCAAGCTATACTATGACAACAAGGCAACCATCAAAATTTTTCTTAAAATAATTCAACATGACAATAAAATAGGTTGAAGTTGATAAACACTTTATTAAAGAGAAGGTTGATGGAACAATTTGCATACCTATGTCCCAGTAAAATAGCAAACTGTTTTTATTTTTCATCATCCTTACAATTTTTTTTATGACGCTATTTGCAAATTTATATATGATCTATACTATCCATCTTGAGAGGGATTCTCAAAATCTCAAGAATTAAATGTTAAGAATTTGATTTGGTTGTGTTTTGATTAGAAAGATCAAGAATATTATTCGATTATTGTGAATTTATTAGGAGATATTATTTTTATTTCAATATTGTAGTAATAATAAGGAGATTTTTTTTAGTCCTAATTTTTCCTATAAATTATAAGTAAAGCTGCTATATTAATTCAATTCAAAATAGAGAAACATATTTTATAAATCACAAAAGTATTCGTGGCCCTCATCAAAGACTATGGTTTTAGGAGAATTGGCTTCAACACTCTTCCAACACCTGTTTTACATTCATTAACTATCAGTTTATCATTCTTCTAAAAGGAATGCTTAGTAGTTTCTTGGAGAGTTAGAGGTATTAAATTCATCCTGTTAATGCTTTCAAAGAGAGCTGTTCCAATCAGAAACTCAGAAACCTGAAGAAGTTACTAAATTTTTCATTTAACTCACCTGTTTTACAATCATTAACTATCAGCTTATCATTCTTCTTAAAGGAATGCTTAGTAGTTTCTTGGAGAGTTAGAGGTATTAAATTCATCTTGTTACAGCTTTCAAAGAGAGCTGTTCCAATCAGAAACTCAGAAACCTGAAGAAGTTACTAAATTTTTTCATTTAATTATGTGGTTTAAGATAATGGATAGACATGTTTGAGACAGTAGAATTATTTGAAGTTAATGAGAAAATGAGGGGATACTTGTTTCTTAGTGTTATTTAGAATTGGGATGTGGTGACGTCTCCTTAGCATCACGTTGCATGGAGGTCCTTCTAAAGGCTGTCCTTTTATTCTTTTCAGAGGATTGCTGATTCTAAAAAGATAAAGATAATCAATAATTTTAGAAGAATATATAGCACTTGAATATTGATAGGGTAGAGCTTTTGCCACGTCTAAATTTGTGCATTTAAATGGCTCACATGAATATAACAATGTCAATTGACATTTTGTCCATTTGACCAAAAGCTTCCCTTACTGTTCAAGCTGGCAAAAATGTTGTTTCATTCTGACAAGTTCAATTGGAGCATTGGAAACAGAAATTTTAGATGTGAAAATGACACCACCCTATTTGATATTTGTATTTGCAGTAATGGTAATGGGACTAAATAATGTTTTGGTATTTGTGAAGTGGCATAGAATTGTGAAGATTATCCCTGTTTACAGGGTGCTATTATATAGTTTGTGATTTTTTAGCTGCTTACATTCTGAAGCAGATAACAGTGTGGGAGATTACTCTTCCATTTGTATCATAAATGGAGAGGGAAAGGTAGTCTTTTAGCTAGTATCACTTGGCATTGCTTTCGTAGGCACACATCCAATCTGTTTTTCCTTTTTCTTTTGTTGAATGTGTTGCTTAATTGTCATTTATTATGGAGATTTGTCTAAAATTTTGTTTTCAATTGACATTTATGTTTTGTTTGACAGAGAGCATGACTGATTCAAGTTTTTGTGAGACATCTTGCAGGTATATTCACTTTGTGAAAGGATACTTCAGACCAGTCTTGACCATGGAAGCTGAAACAGTCATCTCTAGCTATTATCAGCTCCAACGAAGATCTTCAACGTATAATGCAGGTTTGAATTTGTTTCTTTCTTTGCTAAGTATCCAGTAGTCCATGCTTTTTCAGAAAATATAAATCATTGATCCATCTATATTATTATGAAATATATTGTTATTCAGCTAGGACTACTGTACGCATGCTGGAAAGCTTGATACGTCTGGCTCAGGGTACGTTATATTGAGACTGAGTAACCATCGTAAGACAACTTCCAGTCTTTCTTTTATAATAATGTCTGATCAATATTGCAGCACATGCGAGACTAATGTTCAGGAATGAGGTCACTAGGTTAGATGCCATTACAGCCATTTTATGCATTGAAGCATCCATGACTACCTCGGCTATTGTTGATAGCATTGGGAATGCTCTGCATTCAAATTTCGCTGAAAACCCTGATCTGCAATGTATCCTTCCATGTTATCTTTTCACCAACATGTTAAAATACAAGCATTTTCTTGTATTTTAACATGCACGAATGCATTTGTTCAATAATCATGAGTTCATATAGACAGCATCGTAGTATATAACTTGGAACAAATACTTAATTTTTGATGTCAGTGAGAAAAATCAAATTTTTTTTTTTTTGGGGGGGGGGGGGGTTAGGCCGATATCTTGATCTTTTTATGACTAATAAGCACCAAGAAAATTGTCTTTGCACCCTTAGGGTCCCCACATGGATACAATCATCTTCATTTACTGATTTATGAAATTTGAACAAGCAGTGATATTTTCATAACTTTGCCTTCTAGACACCAATCAAGAACTTTTGATTCTTGAAAAGCTAAGACCAAATGATGAATTTCCAGAAGGCAACGTGGAAAGGAGAGAAACCGCAAGTTGATGAACCGTGGTCATCTTGAGTGCCTCTCATGTCTGCAAGATGCCACCTACCACCTATTCTTTACCAAGTTGAGATTTAAATGAGTTATGCAGCTTACCTCTCCAAAATCTATAATGTTATTCACTCCTTCAAGAATCAAGATTTAAAGGGCCCAGTTGTAACAGACATTAAAGTGTAGCGATAACTATGATGAGAAAATTTGCATTGAAGCAGCTCTGCTGGATTATATTGCAACACTTTCGTACAAATTATTTGTATTTTGTTCATCTGTTTTCATTCATCTAGTACAGCCCCTTTGTCACATATATGGTTTGCATAACGTCTTATTAGTCAACATAACTTTCATTGTTTTACCACTCATTTTGCCTTTTAGCACTGAAGATCTTACGATCATTTGTACATTATTTGTTTCTCTAGTTGCTGCTTTAGATCATGGAACATTGGTGTTAAAGGCCAGAGTTTAACTATTTTCTTATTCTTTTTCTCCATGAGAGCTTTTTGGGATTTGAAATGTCTAAGTTCAATTCGCCAAAGTTAATGGATGAGTCTGCCAAGGACTACTTGATGAGTAGTTAAGCTTCTCGACATTGGTAGCAAGTATTGCAACACCATGCTCCAATTCTCATTCAATGTGATGTATGCTTTTATTTTTCTAATTTTTTCTTTTGATCTATATATCATACAATTGATGCTTGTTGTTTGATGATAAGTAAATTTTCAAATTCTAATCCTATCATATACCTATTTTTAATTCTATACTGAGTTTCTTTTAAATAATAAAAGTATCACTTATTTTAAATCCACTTTGGGTCGTAGTTAGGGAATATGATTTCATATTTCCATCGTTATGGATTGTAATGTTTTCTTTATTTGATGGAAAAAGGAGACTTTAATGTACACTTAACAAAAAAAAAAGAAAAAAAGAAAATACCACTTTACCTCATTTTCGGTTGATACTCATCAAAATTGTTTAATTGAGTTATATTTGATAGGTTACAGTTTTCATTCAATTGATTACCGAATGAAAATTTTAGTCACTTTATTTAGAACAAACAAGTCCAAATAAATATTGAGACATTTTACATTTATATTGAAACCTTATAAATACCACAAAGGAACAATGTATATGCTATGAGTCATTTTAATGACCAATTAATGTAAATAATTTCGCTTTATTATTTCAAAATTTATGATTTGTTACCACCTGTATATTCACAACACTTAGAATTATTTTCTAAAGTTAAAGTTTGTATTGATAGGTCGATCAATTAAGAGTATTGATCGATCAAGAAGTTAGATTGATCGAGTTTTAATTTATTTTTATTTAGTTCTCTCAAGTTTTTATTTTGAGTAGATCAATGAGTTTTATTTGACTTTGATCGAATTTTTTTGGATAAATATTAAGCGTATAATTTATCATTGATCGATCGATTGAGTCTAAATAAATCGATTGAGCTCAAGTTTTTTTCCTTTTAAATTATTTATTAGACTTCAACTAACTTATGAAAATACCTTTTACCATTTTCTTTAATATATTTCAATATTGTTAGGATATGTTATAAAACTTTCCTTTTATTTTTTGTGGTAATAAATAGGCATAGAGTAATTAAGACCAATAAAAATTAACACTCATGTTACTAGGGAAAAAAAAGCGCCTCAATATTGGATTAAGAGTGTTTCATTAGAGGAGCGGCAGCAAAAAAAAGTTAATTAACTTGAATACAATCAAGGCTATCGGCAAGTAAAAATTTACAGGTGATTAACTCCACATATATACATCAAGTTAATGCTGTACAGAAAAGATACAAGGATCAACGGAGAGGTGAGCAAATTAATTCATAGGAGCAGTTCATATAGGAGAAGCTATTAGGGTATTGGGGTGATCAAAGAGGGTATTGGCTGGGAAATTTAATTAATGTGAGCTATTGGTAAATGGGGTTTAAATTCATTTGATTACCTGGCTATCAGCAAAGGTATTGGGCGTTACATCAAATGAACTGATATTTGTTTTTCAAGCTTACAATTCATGGACTCCTACGTATCTGCATTTGGTTATTTGATTCTCCATACTCAAATTTTTAGTCAATCTGTTTCATATTTTTATTATTATGTTCATATAGCTTCATGTGTTTAAGTTCTTTTGTGGTTGAATCAAATAATCTCGAGTATAATTACAATTAATCGATTTAATTATTAAGATTTAAAAAAGCTATTAAACTTGTATTTAATTGTTTGTTTTATGATTTGTTAGTTGATTTGATTTGTTCAATATATGTTTTAAATATTCTAGTTAGTATTATTCATCTTAAATCCATTCTAAAACACACCTTATATTGGTGATATGTGTGCTAACATTTTAGGTATAAAGGCACTCAATATTAGTGATTTACTTAAACTTTAATATCAAAAATAGATTTATATATTTGCATAATTTTATCATTATTTTAGTAAATCTGTCTTTTCGTAATTACGGATATGTTTTGTTTTTTCATGTATTTATAGCTTCAAATTGATTAATAAGATTAACACACGAAGAATCGTACCTAAACGCTCCATTGCAAACAAGAAGAATACAAAGATAATATACGTAAACCTTACATATAAACCAGCCAAGCTTGTAGGAAGGTGAAACAAAAAAAAATGAAAAAACACAAATTAACGCATGCCATGCCAGTGTTTTAAGTGAACCATGGCATGAGTGCTTTGTATCATAATTGAGACACATACTAGATCGACGTAGGCTACAGATATGTAAAATATGTACCACAACGCCTAACATAACCTTATGATTCACTATTTTCTCATTTTCGTAGTGTTTTTCTACCTATATAAACCCTATTTCTCGATATATTGTACACCAAAAATTAGAGAGTTTTTCCTTGATTTTTTAAATAGTTTTCTAGTTTAAATTTCTTTAGTTTTATGTAGTAGTTTTTTATCCAATAAATAGTATTGGTAGATCTGTTTGGATATTTTTTGGATACATATCAATACTGAAATTCTATACTTGAAAAGATATATTTGAGGTATAAATTTTAAATATATTTCTATTTTAAGATTAATTTTATATGTTATTCTAAATGATATTTTTAATATACTAATTATTTATTAAATCTAAGCATGTTTGGGTGAAAATACCATGATATATTAGTTATGTTGTTATGCTTGTTAAATATTAATTTAAGTAAACATTTTTATAAAATAAATTGATTTTTATTTCTTCATTCAAGAATTCTACAAAGTTTATTACAGAAAAATATAATGACGACATATTTTTTATAATATATTTAAAATATGAAAGTTAAATTTATAATCTAATTATCTATAGCTGATTTAGAATAATATCATATTTCAAATATTTATTATTGAAAAATATATTGATGACATATTTTTCATAATAAATTTAAAATCTGAAAGTTATATTTCAAATATATCCATCTTAAATCCAACTTTTACACCTTGAATGTAAATCTAAATTATGTGTTTAGCTTTATGCAGTGATTTTGATGCTTCGCTATTTATCTACAAATAAATAATTTAATAATAATTAACTGGTGATCCAGATCTTAAGATATTAATTGATTTTTATTAACAAATAATCTAATCTCAACTTTAGGATATTTTCATATAAAACAGTAAAAATGAGTAATATTAATTTATATTTTTAACAACCTAATTAATTTTAAGCAAGCATGGTTAACTAACTAATCTATTACATAAAGTCTCTATTGAATGATTAAATATTTATTTGTCTACTATATGTTGAATCAAATCTATCATTAAATTTATGTGACTATAATAGGATTTTCAAAACCAAAATATTGTGACAGGATTCATAAGTTTATTTCATTTTTAAATTTTTATTGAATTATTTAAAAATTACGTAGACCGACCTTGAAAGTATATTTATAATTTCTTACAAAGTGATTTATACATTTACGAGCTATTCATTAAATACAAAATTTATGCATCATGTTTTTTTCATCGTTGCTAGAGGGAATAGTATTTTTAAATTTTTATTATCAAAAATTTAAAAAAATATTTTGTTATAAATAATTGTGATATTTTAAATATTTGAAACCTAAAAATATATAGGTTATTAATTGACTTTAGGTATTTTAAATTTGAAATTTAAAAAAATTTAATAATAAATAATAATTTGGAATTAAATAAAATAAAACATTTTTATTTTTAACTTTCTTTTCTTTTATTTATTTAATTATTCGTTTAATTTTATTATTTTATTATTTTATTTTTTGTATTTTTATTTTATTTTACTATTTTACTTTTATTTTTTTATTTCTTTTAATTGATTTGCATTTAGTATTTCTATGTAATAACTTATTTTTAGAACAATTTACTTTGACCAACTTGTGCATAATGTTTATTTTTCTTCTTTCTATATACTTCTAATAGTACTTAATTTTATTGTTGAGTTCTTTATTATCTTGATTTTTATTTTATATTATTAATGTATAAGGAGGTAAGAGATTTTTGAAAAAACAACTCGTACTTTTTAATAAAATCTACAGGTTCAAAACAATTTTCAAGAAAGATGGACATTTATCAATAGAAGGATGAACAACCCCAAGTGCAAGTAGACAAAGGTGATCCTAGATATAAACGAAAAATGATGAAAGAGTAAGCATTGCTAGCAATACTACTTCTTGCATACAACTAGGAGAGGCTTTAAGGAATTATGAGTTAAAAAATAATCATGATTCCTTATTACCTTCATTTTATGGTATCCTTAATGACGACCCTTTACACTTTATTAGAGAATCTTATGCATTTTGCAAACAATTGGATTGCAGAGACTTGATGATGACAACTTAGGATGAGGTGTTTTCATTACACACTCAAGAATAAAGCTAATTGGTTCATAACTCTACAATCAAGTTTATTAACTACTTGGGAGGAAGTCTACAACAAATTTATAGGTGGGTTATATTCCCATCAAAAGGCTTCCAAATTGAGGGAAAAATAAAAATATTCTTTCAAATCAATGGAAAGCCTTTCCATGAAGCTTAGGACACATTCAAGCTTCTTTTGATTCAATTCCTACACTATAGATATCTACTATAAGTATAGAACCAAATCTTTTATGATGGCCTAACACAACGGTGTCAGTACACTCTTGATAATGCTGCATAAGGAGTTATAGGAGAAAAGATAGTAGAACAAACTTATAAACTTTATAAGATATTGGATAATATTTCCTAACAAAAGAGTGCTAGAGGAATGAGAGCAAGAGTTAATGAAATTTCCTTTGGGAATGAATGGCCTTGAAATTTGTATAATTAATTAAGCAAATGCAACTTCTTATTGCCCCAAAAATGCCAAATCAAGTGGTATGTGGAGTTTAAGGAACATTTGGACATAGTGCTAATGTTTGTTCTATTTAAGGATATTTTAGTGTAGGTACCTTAGAGGAAGCCAATCTTATTCAAGGGTATCATTCTAACGCCTACAATCACCTTAAATGGAAATCAAACAATAACTCAGCATATGTCCAAAACCAAATACAAGCGGCATTTGTAAACTAACCTTACCCATCATATCAATTCTATAAGCCAACCTTATAAGATAACTTGAGTGTCTTTATTCAAGTTAGTAGGGACAATTAGATCATGAATAATCAAAGGTTGAATTCCTTAAAGGCTTTAGTAAAAAGGGTTGAAACTTGAGTTGGGTAGCTAGCAGAGTAAATACAAAAGTAAGAAAAAGAAAAGCTACCTAGCCAAGCAGAATAAGCGAAGAATGTCACAATCTTTCGAAGTGGTAAGGTAATTAAAAATATTTTACTTGAGATTTCTAATGATTTATCATATAATGCAGGTAATAAAGAAGATGAAAATATGGTCTCCTAAGAAAGTGGAGTGAAAAGTATAAATCATGATAAACCTTATCAATAAAGAATTGAGGAGTCAATTGATATTCCAAAAACACAAAAGACATCAGAACTACATCAACTACTCATACCATTCCCACACCGACTGAAAGAATCAAAGCAAGATAAAAAATTCTATGATCTTTTCACTATGCTTTTTAAATTTAATATAAATTTACTCTTATTAGAAGTGATCAAAAATAAGCCTTCATATGCTAAGCTTTTCAAGGAATTGAAAAATAAAAAGTGGAGGTATGAGCTTAAGGAAATAGTTGAGGTATTAGAGGTTTCTAATGTTGTGCTTCAACATCAACTACCTCCATAGTTGCAAGACCCAAGAAGTTTTATCATTAACATCACTATGGGAGATAGGAAGGTAACTAATGCAATGCTTGATTTAGGTGCTAGCATTAATTTGATATCATACTCTATTTTCTTGTAGTTAGGTTTGAGAAACTTAAAACCTACAACCATGTCCCTTTAATTTGTGGATTGATCTATTAAATATCCAAAGGGAATGGTGGATAATGTGCTAGTACATGTAGATAAATTAATAATACTTGTTGATTTTGTGGTTCTAGATATGTAGAAAAATCCAACTTTGATAAAGAACATAAAATACTTCTTGGTAGACAATGATATTGATGATACTACATGGCCACTACCAAGATTATTATTGATGTCCAAGATAGGAATATGACAATGATAGTTTTGAAAGAGATTATTTATTTTAAAGTTTTTAACTCGTCACTTTTTCCTTCTATCTCTATCATTGATGATTGCTTTAATGTTGACTCAATGGATAGACTTGTTCATAATACTTTTTTGAAGCATAGAATGGAGAAGAAACAAGAAGTTGCTCTTATTGTTGAAAAGGTAGAAGAGGATTTAGATGAGGAGGCTGATGGGTATCATGATATGTTAGATAGTGCTAAACTAATAGAAGAATCCACTACACTCTTAGATCTACCTAACACCCCATCTGGGGAAGATACCACTCAACTTAACTTAGAGCTAAAATATTTGCTTAAGAATCTTAAATATGTGTTTTAAGGAGAAAGGGAAACATATACAACTATTATTTCATCTAATTTTATCAAAACCAAGAAAAAGAACTTGTTAAGGTGCTTAAGAAATTCAAGAAGGCATTGGGTTAGAGTATCAGAGATGTTAAAGGCATTAGTCCAACTATGTGTATGCATAAGATCAATCTTAAGGACGATGCTAAACCTGTTAGAGATTCCCAAAGGAGACTAATCCCAATCATGCAAGAGGTGGTTAAAAAGGAAATTTTGAAACTACTAGAAGTATAAGTCATTTACCCTATTGTTGATAGTAGGTGAGTTAGTCTAGTTCAATTTGTACCAAAGAAATTTGGAATAATAGTTTTAAAAAATGATAAAAAATGAATTAATGCCTACTAGGACAATCACATGTTGAAGATGTGTATAGATTATAGGAAACTAAATCTCTATATACTAAAAAGGATCACTTTCCTATTCCATTCATTGATTGATGTTAGAAAGACTAGCTAAGCATGAATTTTACTATTTTCTAGATAGTCTTCAGGATATTATTAGGTACCCATTATATTAGAGGATCAAGAGAAGACCACCTTCACATGTCCTTTTAGGACATTTTATTTTGGAAGGATGTCATTTAGGTTATGCAATACCCTCATCATATTTTAGATATGTATGATTTCAATCTTCTCAGACAAGATGAAAAAATTCATTGAGGTATTTATGGATGATTTTTCTATTTTTGAAACCTCATTTGATGATTTCTTGCATAAATTGACTTTATTTTTAGAATGATGCATTCAATGTAACCTGATACTTAGTTGGGAGAAAATTCATTTTATGATACAATAAGAGATTCTATTAGGACATATAATTTCTAAAAAAAGAATTGAAGTTGACAAGGCAAAAATTGATTTAATTGCAAAATTACCACCCTTACATTAGTTATGGGAATTAAAAAGCTTGTTTTGACATGCGGGTATCTATAGACGATTTATTAAAGTTTTTTTGAAAATAAGTCATTCTTTATGTAATTTGCTATCAAAATATGTCTATTTTGTTTTTAATGATAAATGCTTTGTTGTCTTTAATACTTTTAAGGATAAATTAACATTTGTCCCTATTATTTTGGCATCTATTTTGTATCCCTTTCAAAATTATGTGTAATGCTTCTGATTATGCTATACGAGCATCTTTGGGATAGAGAGTGGATAAGTGTTTACATATCATATATTACGGTAGTAAAACACTTAATGATGCACAAATTAATTGTTCCACCATTGAGAAAGAATTCTTGGCTTTTATATTTTTCTTAGACAAATTTAGAGTAGGTTCTAAAGTAATTGTGCATTATGATTATGTTGCTTTAATATAATTTTTAAGTAAATCTAATGTTAAGCGAAGATTAATCAAGTGAGTTTTACTCTTATAGGAATTTGACCTAGAGTAAAGAAGATATTGTTGAAACTTTTCTTGATTAACAATTATTTTTAGTAGATTCACATCCATGGTATGTTGACATAGTTAATTATTGTGCTATTGGTTTTTTGAGACATAAAAATTTATTTTCATGAAAAGAAAGAAGTTTTTATATTCTTGAAGTCAATACTTTTAGGATGACCCTTATCTATTCAGGATTGATTAAGATCAAATCATCTAGAAGTGTGTACCGAAAGAAGAACATAAGAGCATTATGGATTTTTCTCACGAACTCCACTATAGGGGGGCCATTTTGGTGGTAAAAAAATAGCTCTTAAGGTATTACAATCTGGATTTTATTGGCCAACTATTTTGAAAGATTCTCATATGTTTTGCATGCATTGTAATAGATGTCAAAGGATAAGTAATATAAGAAAACGAGATGAAATACCATTGCCAACTAATTTAGTTGTTGAACTATTTGACGCATGTGAGATTGACTTTATGGGTGCCTTTCTCTCACTGATACGTGTAAAAAAGAACTTGATATATTATGATTTTATACATGTTAAATGATTAAATATATTTTTATTTACTTAATTTTACTATCATTTAAAAAATATATCTTTCAGAATCACATGTACATTTTATTATTTTTCAGGTAT
Source organism: Hippophae rhamnoides (assembly GCA_033030585.1). NCBI lineage: Eukaryota > Viridiplantae > Streptophyta > Magnoliopsida > Rosales > Elaeagnaceae > Hippophae > Hippophae rhamnoides. The sequence goes on along the minus strand of CM065428.1, from coordinate 28,986,757 downwards.
TTCTTGTGTATAAATGATTCAACTTGAAGAATTATATTTGAAGCACCCATTACAACTTAGAAGATTAAAAAGAAAACATATGTTAAGCATTACATATGTTTTAAAACTTGAAAAAGGAAATACAAGAAATAAAGGGTTCCTAGTGATGCAGAACATAGCATGTCGTGATGTGAAGGTTTTATATGCCATGGCATGAGGAAATAGGAGTGACATCAATGCGTCCCAAATATGATGCAGGCCACGGTATGAAAAAGTTGTGTGCTACGATGCGAACATAATGGATCAAGCCAAAATCATGTACAACCTATGTATGCCATAGGGTGAAACAATTGTATATTATTGCACCATTCTAAAATTCCATATTTCTCTCATTTCTTCTACTTATAAATAGGACCCCATTTTTATGGTACTCTATATCCCTTTTTATACCATAGCTTCATTCTTAAGCTGATTTCTTGGTCTTTTAAAGCTTTCTTAGCTTTATTTTATTTAGTTTAAAGTTCTTCTCTTATTTGAGAGTTGAACAAATTTAGTTTATGTAATAGTTTTAGTTTTAATTCAATAAATGCTCGTGGTAATTTTATTTGGAGGTTTTCCAGAACATAAAAAATTCTAAGATTCTATTGAGGTATACTTAAATGCATTCTTTTCATTTATGTGTTGTTTTTCATGCTATATGTTTTATTTATTAATCATTTATTAAAATATGAATGTCTGTCTATAAATAATATGAGATATTAGTAATATTATTACGCTTGTGAAATATTAAAGTAGATAAACATTTTTATAAAATGAATTAAGTTTTATTTCTTCATCAAGAATAAAACAAAGTTTGTAAACGAAAAAATATATTGATGAAGTATTTTTTGTAATAAACAAGAGAGTTAGATTTATGATTTAAACTATCTGACTTTGATTTAGAGTAATACACATGGATATTAGATAATTACGGTCTAAATCTATTTTGAGTTATGCTATATTTCAAAGAATTTTAAAAAAATTATTATTGATAGTAGTTTTAAAATATGAAAGTTAGTTTGAGGTACTTAAACCATAAACTTAACTTAGACACCTTGATATGGGTTTAAATTGTTAGAGCTGATCGAGCGTGACAATTGAATGATTCATTAATCTCATAGAAAAAACACATAATTTAATTAAAATTAACTGCTAGACCCGATCGAAGACGATAAGTGGATTTAATTAATAAAAAATTATAGACATAACTAATATTCTATTGTATATATAAGAGAGAATCGATAATTTTAATTCATATTTTTCATAACATACTTAATATTGAGCAAGCATAATTAACTAGCTAATTTATCCCATAAATCCTCTACTACATGATAAATATTTAATTGTCGAAATTTATATTGAATCTTTATTTATTTTTATGTCATTATGTAGATTTTCAAACTAAACAATTGTGACAAGATATTTAGGTTTTTATTTTTGTTTTTAAGCATTTTTTGAATTATTTAAAAACCATACGATTCCTTTTTATACCGACCTTGAAAGTATACTTATCATTTTCTATAAGTGATTCGTGCACTTACGAGTTATTTTATAAATTATACAAAAATTGTAGGTAACAATTTTGTGTATCAAGTTTTTGGTGTCGTTGGCAACGAAACCAACAATAGCACTAAAATCTAAGATAACATTTGCAAGCATTAATTTTTTAGCGTCATTGTTAGAGGATAATAATGTTTTTAAATTTTTATTATCAAAATCTTAAAAATATTTTTTGTTGTAAATATTATGATTTTTATTTGAGATTTTAAAATATCTAGACTATTAATTAATTTTAAATATCTTAAATTTTAAATATCTTAAATTTTAAATTTTATTTAAAAAAATTTAAATTTCTTTCAATTTTAAAATAAAAGAGTAAAAAATTAAAAAATATATATTATTAAATTTTCTTTTCTTTTAATTTAGGATAAAAAGTAAAATAATAATAATTGTTTTTTGAATTTTAATCTTATTGTGATTTTATTTTAAAACAATTATTTATTCTTTATTTTATTATTTTATTTCTTTTAATTTTCGTGTAATAAATTATTTTTTGTATACTTTATTTTCTATTATTAACATATGTATAATTTTATGAATTATTCTTTACTACAAATTTAATATTTCTATGTACAAACATGTATTGTATTGTATTAAATTTTATTTTATTTTATTTTTCTACTTAATAAGTGAATTTAATTTCTGTTTTTATTAGTATATGTGAGGTAAGAGGTTTTTAGGGTAATCTCTTACACTTTTTAATAATAATTTACATAAACCACATACATTGTTAAGAAGACTGGATTTTGACATCTTATAACCTTTTGAAGAACATAATTTTGAAGCTAACCAGAACCCTTTTTCTAAACTTTTATTCATGGGAAAAATTTCACCACGAAAAGAAACCACAATGAAGGAGTTTGCAAGACAAGCAATTGGCACTACAACAGCCTGTATCCTTTTGGGTAAGTCTACTAGGATCTCTGAATTGCAAAACATTCATTTTTTCATGTTACCTTCTTTTCATGGACTACTCGATGAAGAATCACTTTATTTCATTAGGGACTTTTACTCTATAGTCCAAACATTCCCCCTCGGTGTACTCACCGAGGATCAGCTCAAAATGTGGTGTTTTTTCCTACACCCTAAAAGACAAAGCCAAGGCATGATTAATGTCACTTCCTCTAAGTTTTTTGATCACTTATGAGGAAGACTACAAACAAATTAATGGAAAAATTCTATTCCTACCAAAAGATATCCAAGTTAAGAGGTAAGATAGACACTTTCTCTCAAATGGAGAGAGAACGTTTCCATGAAGCATGAGGTATGTTCAAACTATTTATTACTCAAAGCCCTCATTATAGCTATCCTTTGTAGCTACAGAACCAATTTTTTTATGATGTATTAACACAACAATGTTAGTCCATCATTGATAATGCTACTAACGTAGCATTGGGAAAAAAACTACCTTAAAGACTTATAATCTCCTTGAGATATTGGGTGATAATTCCCAGCAAAAAAGCTCTAGAGTGAGGAGAGAGTCTATGAATTAGACTTCAGTACTGAAGTTCAAATGTAGCTTTTCCTAACTGACCAAGCAAGATACGCTTCCTACAACAATGTCACAACAAACTAAGAATAATGTGGTCTGTGCGTACTTTGGGACATGGTTCTGATACCTGTCCCTATCAAATAAAATCTAGCGCTGGACCTAAGTAGGTCAATGTACTTAGGGGATACCAACCAAGACCAATTTCTCTTAGAGGAAAAACAAGCCTTCATTTTACTAATGCTCAAACCCATCGAGCCAACAATTCCATCCATAATTGCCCAAGAATCCTCCCAACAAGTCAAGTCTGGTGGGCAATTTGAATTCATTTATTTAAGTTAGTAGAGAAAACTAGTCAAGAACTAGTCAAATGTTGGACTATGTGGAAATTTCCATAAAAAGATGGAAGTACAGGTAGAGCACTTAACCGAGAACTTGTAAAAGCAAGGCAAAGAATAGTTGTAAGGTCTTAAAATAAAAAAACTTAATAACGAGGGGATATTAAGTATACAAAAAGATGAAATCACCCGAGCAACATCTCACTAAAGATGATAAAAAAAATGGGAGGTAACTCATTATTATTTATTATTTCTTTAATTTCTTTATTTTTATTTTATAGATAATTAATTTTATTTTTTCTTATTTTGTGTGATTTTAATTTGTGTGGTTATTAAGTAGAGATTTTTATTTTAATATAAAAAGGAGGATTTAACGTGAAAATGAGAAATAAAATAAGTTTAGAGTGCGCTGTGACATGCTTTTCTTTGCATCGCCGTATGTGGTAATTAATTTCAAATGATCATAATACATAAAGGTTTGCGTCCTACATGAAAAACATTGCGCCACAGCTCATAAATATTCTCTGGGATGAAATACCTTTTTCCACACAAAATTTCTACTTTTCTCTCATTTTTCCTTTTTTTCACAAAAAACATATTTTTTCCTCTCACTAAACACACAAAAACCCTTATAAAATCCACCTTCAATTTTTCTTTAAAACCTTTAATGATAATCACTTTCCTAAAAATTTCGTACCTATTTCATAAAGAAATTTTCAATTTCTTTAACAAAATCAAATATCTTTATCTTTAATAAATGGGTGTTCTTAATTGTTCTTTATTCTAAAATAATACAAGTAAGCTTTCATAAATGTTTAGAATTTGTATTTAAATTAAATTCTCTAAAATTTGTGAAATTATTATGATTTTTAGGAGTTATAAAACACTAATTAGGACAAAGATTAGAAAAAAATATTGGATTACCTCTATTTTTTCTGGAATTTTTGTGAGCTCCTGAATTTTAGACTTTGTTTAATATTAAAAAATGGGACCAAAAAGAAGTATGAAAGCAAATGAGATTTCAACTTTTAAAGATTACAGTAGTTTTAAGTTTTCTAGTTATTAGGCAAAAGTTTGCTTTGAAAAAGTTATGGAAGTTAATAAAGGGTTTACAGCAAAGAGGGGATGGAATTTAATAATGAACATGAGGGAATTATTAATGTCATAGAAATCCTAGGATGAAAAAGGTTGATAAGGGGACTAGAGGATGCTATTGAATCTCTTGTTCCGAAATTCTATGTGAATGTTTTTGGCATTGTTTATAACCAAGTTTTAGTTAAGAATTTTCTAGTTCCTAATGGGCCTAATGATATAAATGCTCACTATTATTTTATGAATAATGGAGAAGGTGAGTATGAGCAGTTCTTTATAATGTCAATTATACTACAATTTTAGAAACCTTAACTATACAAGGTGTTGAAAGGATATATGTTGGTGGTAAGCACAATGGTTTCGAAGTAAAGTATTTGGATAAAATTTCAAGAATTTAGAAATATTCTGTGTATTTTAGGATGATGCCTACTAGATATTATAGCATTGTTGATAGAGAAAGGACAATTTTATTGTATGCAATCGCATCTAAAATGTATATGAATGTTGGAGCTATAATTCACCAAAGAATAAAATTGTCTACAAATATTCACCATTTTGGTTTCTTTTTTCCCAACTAGTAACTACTTTATGAAAGATAGCAGGGATATCTTATTCAAAAGTGAGGTTGTTATACAACCTAGTGAATTATCAAGCATGACATATTATAATAAGCTCACGTCTGGTATGAATATTGTTCCAAATGAAAGAAAAGCCCTTTCTCCATCAAGATTTTCTATGAAAGAATAGTGTCATAATTTTGGTGAAAGAATGAGCTATATGGAAGAATACTAGCAAGCCTATTTTACCCAACAAGCTGCATTTCTAACTCAACGGTATCATGATCAAGTGGAACATCATCACTTAATGTATGAAATGAACCAATTGTAATTAAGTCTTCTTAGGGTGGAAACATGTCACTTAACAACACTCGAGTATCCTCATTATGATTTCACTTCTATATTGTTGATGCTTGCAAAGTTTAACTAGTTACACCAAAAACTTGATATGCCAAAATTAAGCGAACAAATTTTGTATAATTTATAAATTATCTCGCAAGTGCATGAATCACTTATATGAAATGAAAAGTATACTTCTAAGGTTTGTCTAAAGAGGAATCATATGGTTTTTAAATCATCTAACAAATTATTTTAAAAACAAAATTAAATAACCTAAATATTTTGTCACAATTGTTTAAGTTAAGCTTCTAAATTAATAACATAAAAACAAAGATAGATTCAATAATTATTTATCGTGTAGTGGAGAATTTATAGGATATATTGGTTAATTAATTATACTTGTCTAATATTAAGTAGGATATTTAATATATAAATTAATTTTATTAATTCTTTCTTATTGGTATGAAAATATCCTAAGGTAAGGACTATTTACTTTGTTAACTAAACTTTAACTTTCCACCTTCTGTCGGATTGACAATTTAAAACCTAATTAAATTATGCTAATTTTATAAGAAATTACTAAACCATTTAACTTGACACCTTCGTTCGAGTTGACAATTTAAACTTCATCAAGGTGTCTAAGTTAGGTTTATGATTTAAGTATTTAGAACTAACTTTTAGATTTTAAAACTATTATGAAGGATATGTCATCAATATATCTTCAATAATAATTCTTATAAAAATCTTTGAAATAGAGCTCACTCTAACAATACAGTTGATATAGACCAAAAGATTTAAGTGTACAATGATGAGCAAAACTGACATCGTTGATCCTGCCAATACTTTTGTTTTATATTTATAAAACTCTTGCAAGTGCACGAATCATTTCGTAGAAAATGATAAGTATACTCCCAAGGTCTATCTAAGGAAGCAATATATGTGGTTTTTAATTTATTATTCAAACTTTTAAACACGAAATTAAATCCTAAACATCCTATCACGATATTTGGGTTTTTGTGTTTCTAATCTAATAACATAAAAATAAACATAGATAAAGATTCAATAAATATTGATGCAAATTTTATCATTTATAATAGTGGAGTATTTATGGATATAATAACTAAGTAATTATGCTTGCTCATATTATTTAGGTTATTAAAGATATGAATTGATATTTATTGATTCTCTCTTTTTTATATGAGTATCACCTTTGCTGGGGTTAGATATTCTTTGTTAACTAAACAAATCAATTAACACCTATGGGTGGGGTTGATAATTAATTTGATTAATTAAATTAATTCTTTTTTTCTAAGAGATTGAAAATGAACCATTTAAATGTCACCTTTGGTGGGGTTAGACAGTTTAAACTTTATTCAAGGTGTCCAAATTAAACCTAAGAATTTAATTATCCGAGTACTATCTTTCAAGTTTTAAAACCACTACTGAAAATATGTTGTCAATACATTTTCAGATAATAATTCTTATAAAAAATTTTGAAATAGAGCTTCACTCTAACTACCGGGCGATTGTACTAACAAATAAAAGAGCACTACTCTAAATTAGAGCGGATAACTAAACCTTAAAATCTAATTTTCAGATTTAAGTTTGTAATGAAAAATAATATATTTCTCTCTAACATTCTTAATATAAAATCTTGAATAAAAATAAAATCAATTCATTTTAGAGATTTTTACCTATTTAATATTTCGTAAGCATAATAACGTTATTATTATATCATGTTTATAAACAGCCAGCAAAGTTAAATTTAATCACAGACAAATTAAATATAACATGTAAGAATAAAACATAAAAAATAACTGTAAAGAAAATAAAATTCTTACCGTACTTTGATGCTATTCCTGTTGCTGGAAAACCTCCAAACGGAATTTTCACTCCCATTTATTGAATCAAAAAGCAAATAAATTACAAAAACATAATTAGTTCTTCTCAAAAAGAAAACTAAGAAAATTTAACTAAGAAAAGCTAAAAACTAAGAAAAACTAGAAAATCTAAGAAAACTAAGAAATGAGAGAAAAAAAGAGAAGAGAAGATATGTTTTGAGGTGTGGTATGAAGTGAAGAGATGGGGGTATTTATAGGTGAGGAGAGGAAGAAAAAGTGGGTAAAAAATGATAAAAAATGGTGGAAACGCGGAGTAGTGAATGATGATGTCATACTGATGATGTCATGGTGATGTGGGGCGAGTTGGCGCGCACGGATGGCGTAGATGGGGGCAGTGGCACACGCGGACTGGGCGCATGAGGAATGGAAAGTAGGCATGCGTGGGATCGGGCGCTGATGGGTGCGGGTGCACACAGAATGGCCATGTTGCGCACGGTTGCTCGACGCAACTGGGCGCACTGCGCGCGTTGGCTGGCGCAGCTGGGCGGCTTTGTGCATGATTTCCTCCTTTTTGACCTTTTTGACCCATTTTGTCCAATTTTTCCATATTTGTTGACTTTTCTTCATTTATTTTATGAATATATTTGTCATGTATTGTCTCCAGTATTACTCTTTGAGTCTTTAAGTTACGTTTTTAAGCAAAAATATCTAAAAAATAATAAAAATAACCGTGATTCTGAAAAGAGAAATTTATATAAATATATGATAAAATCATATAAATATATATATATATATTTAATCAATTAATGTGCATAAAATCATGGTAATTTTAGTGCTTTTTGAGCACTCATCATACAACTCTACATAAGATTTAGATAATTTAAATCATAAATCTAACTCTCTTTGTTAATTATGAAAAAAAAATCATCAATATATTTTTCATTTATAAAATTTGATTTAAATCTGGATGATGAAATAAAATTTAATTCATTTTATAATTTTTTTAATATACTTTAGTATTTCACAAGAATAATAATGTTATTAATGTCTCATACTATTTATAGCTACACATGCATAGTTTACTAAATGATCAATAAATTAAACATATAGCATGTGAAAAGAACTTAAAAATATTTTTAAAATAATATATTTAAATATATCGCAATAGAATTCTTAGAATTATTTATGAAAATCCTCCCAAGAGAATTAATATACTATTTATTGAATTGAAACTAAAAGCTATTTTATGAACTAAATTTATTTAACTCTCAAATGAGAGAAGAACTTTAAACTACAACAAATTTATTCTTCAGAACCCTTTAAACTGCATCACTTGGAATCATAATTCCCATGTAATTTATCTTTCCAATTTTTTAAACATATGAAATGTTTTACAAGTGTTTTCTTTTAAATTTTAAAGTTGTAATGGAGTGCTACAACTATAATTCTTCAAGTTGATTCATTTTAATACAAGAAACACTTGAAAAACAATAAAAGATACCCTTGATTTCAAAAAGATATATTTTCATAAAATGATAGTAAAACATGCAAATACAAAACTATATAGTCACTAAACATGCATAAAATCCAATATATTAAGTTTTTTTGAGCACTTATCACAACTTCTAACTAGCTTTTTGCTAGTCTCTTAGTAAAAATGGTGAAAAACTAAAAACAAAACTAGGAATTAAACTATCCTAAATCATTTCTGTAGATTGACACAATTGTATTTAACGTATGCAACAAGCCTTTAAACCCATAGGTTGTCCTCGTGGATAAGTTTTGGTCTAGTGAGAGTTTTCAAAAGTAATACCTACAAACATTAAAAGTAAAACAAAAATTGAAAACAAGCAAATAACACATAAACAAATAAATTTTTAAAACAAAGTCAAAAGATAAAAGAATAAGAAAACAAAACTTCGCATACTTTTAAAATTTCTTTTAAGTCTATAATTAAAATCTATAGCACAAGGTATTTCAATATTCTAAACATTCATGATTATTATAATAATTAGTTGAAAATCACTTTAATATTCAAATAAAAATGTATCAATATAAAATTTACCTAATCTAAGTGTAAGGAATTCTAATTCACTTTGACTGTAACCTCACAAGGCATACTCTTAATAACACCAATGCTATTGTTTCTATCACTAATTCAAAGGTATATATGAAAGAGTTTATGTACCGAGATGAAGTAGTAGTTCACATATGTTTAAAGAATAAAAGCTTAAAGTGGTGTATCAATATTGATCTCATGAAAGGAATCAAATGAAAGGATTTATAAAAAAATCACATATTATTTTCATACATCAATCAAATTCATCAAATAAAAATCTCAAGTAGTATGACTTTTAGGAGATGAAGAAAATACAATGACTTATTGAGTAATTATTTCCTATTATTTTTCTTTATTTTTTATTTAGTTAATTCTCACAACTTTAAAGTATAATGTGTCATAGTATGTTATACTATTCATTTTTTTCATTTTTCATTTTTTTTATTTTATCTCTTTTTTTATTTTATCTTTTTTTTATAGATATTTTTTTTAGAGAAAAGACTCATGTACAGATTAAACATATATTGTATAATAGGTGAGTAGCTAATTTTTGGCCTTTTATTATGTTAATTTAGGTAACCTCATATATGTTTCTTTTTTAGAAGTCATGTATGAATGAATAGAAAGACATATACTTCCAATTTGTACTTAACTTATTCAATTTAAGCAATAAAAATAAATATATGACATTTTATTTGATGTAAAAGTTCTATAATTCAATGCAAAGATCTATAGAGATCATCTAACAATTATAATTAACAAAAAAATGTTTAAAGGGTAGAAAAAATATTATCACTCAGAATGGGGAGATTATGACTCAAAATATATTCTCATAAGGGCAGTCTCCACTATTTGATTTCTAAACACCGATTTTGGATTCATCATAATTTCAACATTTTATCATGAAATACTTATTACGACAAAAACTAACTATTTATCATATTACTCCATGAAATGTTTTTGAAATTAATCTATCAATACAAACACTTTATCATTTACTTAAAATTAACTTTATAAGACATGATAATTTTGTAAGAAAATTAAAAATAAACCAAAAATTTATATTTCAATAAAAATAAATAAAAGCATATAAAAAGTAAATAAAATCATATATAAAAATATAAAAATATGAACATATAATTTCAATTTTAGCTTAGTATATTATTTTAACTTTTTTTATCCCCAACCTATAATTTATATTCTCTTCAATGTAACAAATATAAGTCAAAGATAAAGAGTAAAGAGAGAAAAATTACCCATTTTTTTGAACTTATTCAAGAGTTGGTTTGAAATTAGAGGTGTATCCATCATTCCAAATATATTAAAATTACACAGATGTGTACTTCTCACAAATTTTAGCAAACAATTATAAAATTAACATGTCTAAATAATGTAAGTAAAATAGGAAATAAAATAACACAACATAAAAATGAATACAAATATATTTTTTGAAATAAATAACAACTAAGGTTTAGAAACAAAAATACATAAAATGAAATAAAATTTTGAATCTTTTAGAGCTCCTCCATGTCATTCGAACCTTGATCTTTAGATTCTTATCATCGTGATCTTTCTGTAGGTATACAATTGAAGTCATAGTAAGGATACTCAGGTGTTGTTAACTGGCTTATATCTACCTCGAGATGACTTAATTGTAATCATTTCATTTCAAACATTAACCGATTATGTTCAACTTGATCACAATGATGATGATTTAGGAATGCTGCTTGTTGGGTAAAATAAGCTTGCTAGTATTCTTCCATGTAACTCATTCTCTCACCAAAGTTATGCAATTGATATTTCATAGACATTCTTAATGAAGGAACAACTCACCTTTCTCTTGGAATAATGTTCATACTAGATGTAAGCTCATCAAAGTAAGTCATATTCAATAATTCACTAGGATGTATAACAACCTTACATTTTGAATGGGGTACTCCCACTTTCTTAAATAAAGCAGTTATAAGTCAGGGAAAAAGAAACCCATAAAGTAACTATTTGCAAATAGCTTAATTCGTTGGGAAATTATTTCTCCAACATCCACACGCATCATAGATGTGATTGCATACAGCAAAATAGAATTCTCTCTATCAACTATGCTATAATGTTTGGTGGGCATCATCCTAAAACAAACAAAGTATTGCCAAATTATTGAATTTTTTTCCAAATACTTTGCTTCAAAACCTTTATGTTTACCTCTAGCTATAATCCATTCCATACCTTATATAGTCAAGGCTACTGTAGTATAATCCACATTACTAAGATACTGCGCATATTCACCTTCTCTAACATGTATTAAATAAAAGTGAGCATTTGTACCATTAGGTCCACATGGAGCTAGCACATTTCTAACAAAATCTTTATCATCAATAGTTTCGAAAAATTTGAGTAAAATTCCCAAATTAGAGATTCAATAACAACCCTTGGTTCCCTTATAAACTTTTTCTAGCCTAGGACTGCTATTGCATCAGTAATCCCTCTAGGTTTATCATTGAATTCCATCACCCTTTTTGGAATAAAACCTTTGTTATCATCAAAACTTGAATATTTTGAATTATTAAAATCTCCAAAAGTTGAAACATCATTTCCTTTCCTAGACCTCTTAGCTTCCATTTCTAAATTTTTACAAAAATATCTAAAAGAGTCACCAAAAATTTCGACAAAACAATTTTATCCAAATAATTCCCAACTTTCTCTTAATCCTAAATAGGGTTTTATACTCTTAATAAATATATAAACACTTCACAAATTCTAGAAAATTTAAATGAAAGAATGGTGAAAATTGGTTTTTTAGAAAGGATTTGTGAAAGAAATTTAAAGAAAGATAGGACTTTGAGGGATTACATGTGTTTAAAGGGAGATAAAAATTAGGGTTTGAGAGAAAGTGAGAGAAAATGTGAGAATAAGATAAGTTTCTCACGTAGGAAAATGGTTTGAAGGAAAAAATATGCAGGTTGTACCACACATTTGCTTTATGCCATAGCGTGCTTTGTTCTGACTTCCGCCTATTACATATTTCCACACTATGGCATACACAACCTGTACACGATTTGAGCATGATCCACTATTTTGGTGCCATGGCACACAATGTTTTCACATCGTAATGTGCATTTTACATGGGACATATTTATTCTTTTCCTTTGGCTTCATGCCACCACTCACAAAAAATTCATGATGCTACACTTTAAACTGCATCACTTGGAACCCTAATTTTCATGTAATTCTTTTTCAACATTTTTAAACATATGTGCTTCAAGTATTTCAAGTTATCAAGCATTATATCAAGTATTTTTAAACATATGTGCTTCAAAAATTTTTAAACATATGTGCTTCAAGTATTTTTAAACATATTTTACAATTTTTTTATTTTAATATTTCAAGTTGTGCTTCAAGTATGATTCTTCAAGTTGATTTATTTTAACATAAGAAATACTTGAAAAACCACAAAATATACCCATAATTTTGAAAAGATAGATTTCATAAAATGATAGTAAAACAGGCAAATACAAATCCATATAATCAGTAAACAGGCATAAAATCATGATATATTAAGTGATTTTGAGCACTCATCAACAACTAGAAACATCATGACAACAATAACCTAAAGATCAAGGTTCGGATGACATGGAGAAAGAGCTCTAAATTGGATCCAAAATTTTATTACTTCTTATATATTTTTGTTTTTAGTTATTTGGTATTATTTTTTGGATATTGTATTTGTAAGTCTCATTGTTTAGTTGCCTTCCATGTACAAAATAAGATGTATGTTTTACTCTTACTTAGTGTATTTGCCATCCTCTGTGTAAGGTTGGTTACTATAAATCAGTAATATACACACACACACACGTAGTTTTGAACACTTTGTATGCATGCATGCATGCTTATACACACCATGAGCTTGGTTTTCATGGTATGCATTCTTAATGGAGTGTTAGATTTCGATAAGCGAGTGTACGAGCAAGCCGATGTTTTCACTTGTATTTTTTGATTTTTTTTGGGTGTGGGTATTTATGGAAAATACTCGGTAATTTTTGGAATGAAAAAATGGGAATTTTTACCACCTTGCCACCAAGCTCGCTAGGGACCTCACCACAGGTGGTGGCAAGGTGGCTAGCAAAGTGGAAATTTTGAGCTCTATAAGTACCCCCTCATTTCTTCTTGTTTTGTATCTAGAAAAGAAGTAGCAGAGCTTTATCAAATTAACCTATCATCTTTCTATTTTTGGATAACTAATTTCTTATATCTTGCTCGGTATTAGTAATTCATGACTATGTCAGAAAAATGTTCTTATGAGTAGTGAGTACTCAAGGCAGTGTTTATAAGTGGGTTTCTATATGCTGAGCCATATGTCGGCTGGTGGTTACCTTCATGCAACATTTTCTTATTAACTTTACACATTACTAGTCTTTGGTTACTGATCACACCATTATGGTAGTGTGTGCTTTAGAGGTGAGCCAGATTCATGTATCAAACCAAGTCATTGCAAAAGAAACAAGCAAGAGAAATAATAAGCAGTTAGGACAGAGATCTCAGTTGATAGAGATAATTATGGTTTTATTTCTCTCAAAGTATAAATGTTTTATTATTTAGCAGATTGTTTGTTACTGAGTGGTTTCCTTAAGCAACCCAAGGATGTTACCATATATATAGGGTTTCTATACGAGTTTACCTCATTATAGTTATCCATGCTCGACTATATGGCTAGTATAATAAGAGTTTAAAGGGGGTATGTTCCTACATATTGAAGTTTAAACTCTAATAAGAAAACTTCTATTTTTATTTATACTATCTGCCTTTGATTATATGCACTACAACTATGCTTATCTATTTTGTGTTTATCTCCATGTGATTTAGGCATTTGAGTTGAGTCCTTAAGGAGTCAGTATCTCATTAACCTGATTGTGTATCAGATCTAGAACTCCTTCATTGTTGTTATGCATAATCTATAGGTATGTTAGTATCCTTTGTTCATTATTTATGTTGCAATATACTATATACATACCCTGATTAGAAAGCATGTTTATTATTTGTTATCACATGCTTTATTTCCTTCCTATGTAGCATGCTTATAAGCTTTCTAATCATTACTTGTTGTGATAAATTAATTTGTCTACTCTCTAATTAATTTATATTGCTTAGGTCTATTATGTGCATGTGATTTTGTTGTGAGTCTCTAAAGAGTCAGTATCCCCTTATCTTGATATTGTACTAGACATTGTACTCTTTAATTGGTTTGCTATGATGTGTATGATAGCATGTTGCAAGAGTATAATCATCTATCGAATATGCTCACGCATATGAGGTCTTGAAATGATTGGAAATTATTTATTGCCTTTTAGTACGTTTGACTATTTCATATGTTGAGAGTTAATTTCCATGTATGCATATTCCTAGCCTGTATAGAAACTTATGAGGCATACCATCTCTTGTATGTTTATTCCAGTTTCTCATTTCTTACTGTGGGTACTTTTTGTTGTGTTGAATTGAGAATTTTTTTATTTGTACTTCCGCTTTGATAATTTTTCAACTCATTTTGTAAAGTCTGTTTGGTCGAATTGATATAGAGCTTGTAAAAATATTCCATGGGTTGGCTCTACCCTTCACCTAGGTTCCAGTTACCTATTTGAGTCCTAAAGATATTGTCCCTCGTGTAATGGTTCTTACGTATGGGCATCTTTAGTAATTGTTTTTATTTTATGTTAATTATGTTGTTTTATTCTATTTCATATTTTGTGAACATTATTTAGAAATATTAAATTTTATAACTATTTGTTGCAATTTGTGAGAAGTACATCGTATTTCTATGTAATATTTATCTTTTAAAATGATGACTGTACTAGCAATTTTATACTAACTTTTGAACAAGTTTAACAAATGGGTAAATTTTTCGTTCATTATTCTTTATCTTTAATTTATAATTATTACATTCAAGGAAATGTAAGCTCTAGGTTGAGGGTAAGAAAAGTTACATTATAATTTTTTTGATAAATTTAAATTTTTATATCACATGTTCATATTTATATATATATTTTTTAATTTTTGTGTGCTTTTATTTATTTTTATTGAATTAGGAATTTTTGGTTTATTTTAAAAATTTTCTTACAAAATTATCATGTCTTTTAAATTAATTTTAAGAAAATAATTAAGTCTTTACATTATTAGATTAATTTAAAAAATATTTCATAGAATAATGTGATAATTAGTATTTCATGATAAAATGTTTAAACTGTAATGAACTCAAAATAGGTTTTAGCAATCAAATAGTGGAGACTAACTTGTAAAAATATATTTTGAACCATTATCTTCCCATTCTGAGTGATTATAGTTTTTTCTACTCTTTTAAACAATCTTCTTATCAATTCTAATTAGTAGATGATCTCTATAGGTCTTTGAATTGAATATTAGGATTTTTACATATAATAGAATGTCATATATTTATTTCTATTGCTCAAATTGAATAAGTACAAATTTAAAGTATATGTCTTTCTCTTTATTCATGCATGACTTGTAAAAAAGATAGACATATATGGGATTACCTAAACCAATACAAAAGAAAAGGCCATAAATTAGCTACTCACTTTATTATCTATAAATGGACCATTTCTCTAAAAAATATATATTTCTAGAAAAAGAAAGAGATGAAGAAAACAAAAGAAATAAAAATTAATAGTATAAACTAAATACTATGACTCATTATCCTACAAGAATTGGCTAAATACAAAAGAAAGAACTATAGGAAATTAAGTCATTTGTATTTTCTTCATCTCCTAAAGCAATGTTACTTTATATTTTTATTTGTTAAATTTGATTGATGTAAGAAAGTAGTATTTCCTTTCTTTATAAAAATTGTTCACTTGATTCATTTCATGAGATCAATATGATGTACACTTTGAATTTTTTATTCTTTATACATATGTGAACTTATTAGTTCATTTCTATGCATAAATTTTATTCACATATACCTTTGAATGAGTGCTTGATCCAATAGGTTCAATGTTATTGAGGGTATGCCCTGTGTGGATAGAGTCGAAGCAAACTCAGATTTCATACACAGAAATTAGGTAAATTTTATATTGATATGTTTTTGATTTGAATATGAAAATGATTTTCAACTAATTATTATAGTAAATCATGAATACCTGTGAGTGAGTGCTTGAACCAATAGGATCAGTGTTTTTGACAGTATGCCTTGTGAGGATAGAGTCAAAACGAATTTGGATTTCATACATTGAAATTGGGTAAATTTTATATTGATACATTTTTTATTTGAATATGAAAATGATTTTCAACTAATTATTATGGTAAATCATGAATGTTTAGAATATTGAAATAACTTATGCTATAGATTTTAATTGTAGACTTAGAAGAGATTAAAAAGCATGAAAAATATTGTTTTTATTATTCTTTTTACTTTGTTTTAAATTTTATTTGCTTATGTGTAATTTGATTGTTTTTATTTATAATTTTTGTACTATATTGGATGTTTGTGGGTATCATATCTAAAAACCCTTACGAGACTTAAACTCGTCTATTAGGGTACTGATGAACGAAAACCGGCATCGCCAATTCTCGCAAATACTTTGGTTTTAATATTTGTAAAACTACCAGCGTACGAATCATTTCGTAGAAAATGATAAGTATACTCCCAAGGTCGATCTAAGGAAGGAATGTATGTGGTTCTTAATTTATTATTCAAACTTTTAAAAACGAAATTAAATCCTAAACATCCTGTCACGATAGTTTGGTTTTTGTGTTTCTAATCTAATAACATAAAATAAACATATATACAGATTAATTAAATATAATCTAAACATAGATACAAATTCAATAAAT
This sequence comes from Hippophae rhamnoides, assembly GCA_033030585.1. Lineage (NCBI taxonomy): Eukaryota > Viridiplantae > Streptophyta > Magnoliopsida > Rosales > Elaeagnaceae > Hippophae > Hippophae rhamnoides. The sequence continues at coordinate 28,969,631 of CM065428.1, read as the reverse complement.
ATTTATCTACAAATAAATATAATTCTGATTCAATAAATATTCATGCAAATTTTATCATTTATATTAGTGGAGTATTTATGGATATAATAACTAAGTTAATTATGCTTGCTCAGTATTATCTAGGCTATTAAAGATATAAATTGATATTTTATTGATTCTCTCTTTTTGTATGAATACCACCTTTGGTGAGGTTAGATACTCTTTGTTAACTAAACAAATCAATTAACACCTATGGGTGGGGGTGATAACTAATTTGGTTAATTAAATTAAATCCTTTTTTCTAAGAGATTGAAAATGAACCATTTAAATGCCACCTTTGGTGGGGTTAGACGATTTAAACTTTATTCAAGGTGTCCAAATTAAACCTAAGAATTTAGTTATCAAGTACTAACTTTCAAGTTTTAAAACCACTATTTGAAAACATGTTGTCAATACATTTTCACATAATAATTCTTATAAAAACTTTTGAAATAGAGCTTCACTCTAACTAGAGGCGATTGTACCAACAAATAAAAGAGCACTACTCTAAATTAGACCTAGGATAACTAAACCTTAAAGTCTAATCTTGATTTAAGTTTGTAATGAAAAATAATATATTTCTCTCTAACATCCTTAATATAAAATCTTGAATAAAAATAAAATCAATTCATTTTAGAAATTTTCACCTATTTAATATTTATGGCAAAGCATAACAACGTTATTATTATATCATGATTATAAACACTAGTATGATTAAATTTAATCACAGATTAAATTAAATATAACATGTAGGAATAAAGCATAAAAATAGCTGTAAAGAAAAATAAAATCCTTACGAACTTCGGCGCTATTCCGTTGCTAGAAAACCTCCAAGCGGAATTTACCTTCCATTTATTGAATCAAAAATCTAAATTATTACAAAAACATTACAAGTTCCTCTCAAAAAGAGAAGAACTCTAAACCTAAGACAATTGAACTAAAAACTAAGAGAAAAACTAAGAAAAGCTTAGAAACTAAGAAAGAAACTAAAGAAAACTCAAAAACTAAGAAATGAGAGAAAGAAAGAAGAGAGAAGAGAGGTTTTGAGGTGTTTTGAAGGTGAATGGAAGGGGGGTATTTATAGGTGAGGATGGAGAGAAAAAATGATTAAAAAAATGTTAAAAAAAATATTAAAAAAATAAAAAACGTGTAGTGGACATCTCTTTGAGGTCATCAATGACCAGCGTAGCATGACGTAAATCAAGGCTGCACGTGAAAAATGGGTCAAAACGTTAAGGCGCTGCTATTTGGCTGCATTCTTGGCGCTAACATGTACTTATTCATGGTCAGGCCTTCGATGTAGCAGCCTGGCGCTGTGAGCAGCTCTTACAGCTGCAGTGAAGAGCCGCAACGCTGGCGCCTGGCTAGCTGGTCAAGGCGCTGCTGTCGCGTTTTCTTTGACATTTTTGACCTTTTCGACCCATTTTGTCCAATTTTTCCATGTTTGTTGACCTTTTTCCACTTATTTATCAATTTATTTGTGATGTATTGCTTCAAGTATTCTTCTTTGAGTCTTTACATTGCGTTTTTAGGCCAAAATTCCTGAAAAACAATAAAAAGACAAATTTATATAAATATATGATAAAACATATAAATATATATATTTTTAATCAATTAAAGTGCATAAAATCATGCTTATTTTAGTGCTTTTTGAGCACTCATCACAACCTGACAACTACCTTGCTAGTCCGCTTAGCAAGAGAAGCGATAAAAACTAAAAATTAAACTATCCTAAATCACTCCGGTGGATTGACACGGTTGCATTTAGCCTATGCAACAAGCCTTTAAACCCTAGGTTGCCACTAGTGGACGAGTTTGAGTCTCGTGAGGGTTTTCGATAATGATACCACATGAACATTGTACTAAATGTAAAAACAAAAGAAACAATAAAAACAAACAACTTAAAAATTAAATTTACAACAAAATCACAAATTAACAACATTTCACAAAAATGTCTCATACTTTTTAATCTCCTTTAAGATCATAATTAAAATCTCAATCATAAGTTATCTTAATCTTTTTAAACAATCATGATTTATTATAATAATTAGTCGAAAATCATTTTCATATTTCATATCAAAAATGTATCCATTTAATTTCACCCAATTTGATGTCATGAATCGACCGAACTCGACTCTATTCCTCACAAGTCAATACTCTCAAAACATTGAATCTATGGGTTCAAACACTGCATACTAATTTATATGCGAAAGAGTTGATGTATAGAAATGAACTAATATGTTCGCATATGTATAAAGAATAAAGGCTCAAAGTGTTATTTTAACATTGATCTCAAGACAGGAATCAAATGTATAAATTATAAAGATATCATATATAAAAATTAATTTCATGCATAAATCAAACCTATTAAGAAAGAATTTCAAGATATATGCCTTTTACGAATGAAGAAATTGCAATGACTTTTTTGGGGAATTACTTCTTATATCTTTCTTTTGTAATTAGCCTTTACTCACAACTTTGTAGGCAATGCGGGTTATAGTATGTAGATGATACTATTTTTTATCTCTCTCTTTTTTTTTACGTAGATATTTCTCAATATATGTATTTTTTAGAGTCAACCCATGTACATGATTGTACATTTTTTTGGATTTTGGTGAGTGGTTAATTTTGTGGCTTTTAATTTGATCTTGGTTTAGGTAACCCCGGATATGTCTTTTTGTTTTGTAGTAGTCATGCGTATAAATGAGATATAAGCATATACTATCAACTTCTACTCAAATCATTTAATCTAAGCAAAAATAATAATCAAAAATATATGATACTCTATTAAAATGAAAAAAATTCATACATTCAATGCTAATACCTATAGAGATCATCTAAAAATTTGAAGAAATAAGAAATGTGTTTGGAGTAGAAAAAATATATATTTCACTCTGAATAAAGGAAATTAGGCTCAAATTATATCTCACAAAGGTAGTCTCCACTAAAAAAAAACTCATAAACACCGATTTTGGGTTTAATATAATTTCAACATCTTATCAAGAAATACTAATTATGACAAAAATAACTAATTATCAAAAATAATTACAAAATATTTCATGATATGTTTTCAAAAATTAATCTAACAGTACAAAAGACTTAACTATTTACTTAAATTTGATTTAAAGAAATGATAAACTTTTGTGAAACTTTCTCTTTTTTTTTTTTTTATTCCAAAAAGTTACTAAATCACACAAAATAGAAATAAAACCAACCACACAAAAAGTATATTTTTTTATATTTTTTTTTATTAAGCATGGTAACTTTTCACCACCCCCAACCTAGAACTTACATTGTCCTCAATGTAACAACTGTAAATTAAAGATAAAGAGAGAAGAGAAGAAAGATTACCTATTTCCTGAGAATGTGCAAGTAGTAATGGAAAATGCAGGTGCATCCATCATATTCATCATTAAAGTGTATACAGACAGATGCGTAAACTTCTAACATCTCAACAAATATTTTTAGTTCTAACAATTTAAAAATTATTCACATGCAATTAAAATGAAATAAACAATAAAATTAAGTAAAGAAAACAAATAACAAACAAAAATTTTTTTTTTTTTTTATTTTACCTAAAATGATGGGTTGCCTCAATCGCTTAGTTTAACGTCTTAGCAAAGGCGTATCTTTTTGGTGCTAAAGGGTTACTCGACCAAATGCAATCCATTTCAGCAATGTTGTTTGGTTCTTCTAAATAAGGCTTGACACGATGGCCATTGACTTTGAGCGTTTTGTGTCTTGGAGTCGAATAGTTCCACTTCTCCATGTTCGAATACTTGAACTATTTTGAATGGTCCATCCCGTCTTGATCTCGACTTTCTGGAAACAATCTCAAACGAGAGTTAAATAAAAGAACTTTCATTCCAGGTGAAGAGTCTTAGGAACTAGCCTCTTGTCATGATAGCGCTTAGTACGCTCCTTGTATAATTTGGCATTCTCATGCCGCTTTCCTAATTTCTTCCAACTCATGAATCTGGAGTAACGTTTTTCACCGCTTTATCTAAATCCATGTTTAACTCTTTAATTGCCCGATAAGCTTTGTGTTCAAGTTCAACTGGAAGGTGGCACGCTTTCCCAAAGATTAACCGAATGGGCTCGTCCCAATAGGTGTTTTGTAAGCGGTCGCGGTATGCCCATAAGGGCATCGTTTAGCTTAAATGCCCAATCCTTCGCCAGCGGACGCGCAGTGCGTTCCGATTACTCCATAATTTGCCTATTGCTCACTTCCGCTAAACCCGGAAGTTTGAGGATGATATGGAGTAGCTACTTTATGTGTGATGTTGTACTTGTTTAGTACTCATCAAAGAGTTTGTTACAAAAAATGGCTACCTCATCACTTATTATAGCTCAGTGCATTCAGAACCTACCGAATATGAAATCTTTCAAGAATTTCACAACAACATTAGCATCATTGGTTTTGGTGGGGATAGCTTCTACCCACTTGGACACGTAATCCACGTGCAACCAAAATGTATTGAAAACCGTTAGATGGGGGGAAAAGGACGTGAAGTCAATCCACGTACATCAAAGAGTTCAACAACTAAATTAGATGTCAAAGGCATTTTCATCTCTTTTGCTTATGTTTCTGTTCTTTGACATACATCACATTGTGCCTGAAAACATATGTAGCATCTTTAAAAGAGTGGGCCAAAAGAATCCGGTTTGTAATATCTTACGGCCGTCTTTTCACCTCCAAAATGACCCACATGATGAAGTTCATGACAAAAAGTCGAGAATGCTCTTATGTTCTTCTTCGGTACACATCTCAGGATGACTTGATCTTGACCAATCTTGTATAAATAAGGGTCATCCAGAAATAGTCCTTAATAGTTTTAAAAACCTTTTCTTGTCTGATGATATGAAGTGTTAGGTCGCAAAACACCGTGGCAAGATAGTTTACAATATCGCATACCATGGGTTCGGACCTATGAAAAATAAGCTGTTCATCGGAAAGGTTTCAACTATATCATCATTACTCTCATCTTTAAGAGAATTGAAGTCGAAATCAACCTGACAAATGGTCGGCCTACTAAGTTTTCCTTCCTTTCTTATCCTTGATCTCTAGGTCAAATTCTTGTAAGAGTAAGACCACCCTTTTTGATTAATCTTGGCTTGGCATTTGGTTTACTTAATAGGTATCTTAAAGCGAAGCGTGATCAGAATGTACAATCACTTTAGATCCTACTAAATAAGACCGAAATTTGTCTAAAGAGAATACTATAGCCAGAATTCCTTTTCGGATGGTGGTGTAATTCATTTGGGCATCGTTGAGTGTTTTGCTAGCATAGGTAGATGACATGTAAACGCTTATCCCCTCTTTGTCCAAGGCCTGCTCCTATTGCATAATCAGAAGCGTCACACATTACCTCAGAAGGTAAAGACCAGTTTGGTGCCTGTATAACAGGGGTAGAGGTTAGTATCTCTTTCAAGGTCTTAAAGGAAATGAGGCGACTATCATTGTTGAAGTCAAATTCGGCATCTTTGGATAATAAGTTACATAAAGGACGACTTATTTTAGAGAAATCTTTAATAAATCGTCACGTAAAATCTGCATGTCCCGAAAGGCACTTCTTATCCCCTTCACGGATGTAGGGGAGGTAGTTTGGATATCAATTCAACTTTTGCCTTATCAAGCTTCAATACCCTTGTTTGAAATTATATGTCTCCAAAAACTATCCCTTGTTGAACCATAAAATGACTTTTCTCCCAACTAAGGGTTAGATTGCATTCAATGCATCTTTCTAAAACCAAAGTCAATTTATGTAAGCAATCATCAAATGAGTTCCCGTGATAGATCGTCCATGAAAATTTCAATGAACCTACCACGTATGTCCGAGAAAATGGATATCATGCATCCGGAAAGTGGCGAGCATTGCATAACCCAAATGGCATTCTACGAAAAGCAAATGTCCCAAAAGGACATGTAAATGTGATGGTCTTTTCTCGATCTTACGGTGCTATGGGTACTTGATAATATCCAGGGCAGATTCCATCAAAAAGCAGTTAAAATTAGGTGCCCATTGACTAATCTTTCCAACATTTGATCAATGAATGGAAGAGGAAAGTGATCCTTTTTCGTATATAAATTTAGTTTCCTAAAATCTATACACATTCTCATCCAAATTGATTATTCTGGGCACTAATTCACTTTTATCATTTTTAACAAGCTGTTATCCCGATTTCTTTGGTACCACGTATGCACTTGGGACTAACCCACTTACTATCCGCATGATAGGATAGATAATCCACTTCTCCTAACAATTTAAGGATTTCCTTTTTAACTACCTCTTGCATGTTTGGGTTTAGTCTTCTTTGGGCCTCTGCGAGGTTTAGCACCATCCTCCGAGTTGATCTTGTGCATACACATTGTTGGACTAATGCCTCTTATATCCCCTATACTCCAACCTATAGATTTCTTAAGCTGTTTAAGCAACTTTGATGAGTTCCTTTTCTTGTGGTTTGGTCAAGGTTGAAGAAATTATCCTTTGAATATGTTTCTCCTTCTCCCAAAAACACATATTTTAAGTGCTCGAGTAAGTCTTTGAGTTCAAGTTCGGGTGGATTGGCCTCTTTAACGGATGAAGAAGCGGGTAGATTTAAAAGTGCACTAGATTTTGTCATCAACTTCATTATTGTCTAGTTGTTCAAGGTACCCTTAATTTCTTCATCTAAATCTTCTTCAACCTTTTCAAGTGTAAGAGCGATTTCAAGCTTGTCTATTCTGGTTTGGAAAAAGGTGTTTTGGATAAGATTATCCAAAGGATCAACTTCGAATATTTCATCGATGGCGAGAAATAGAAGGGAAAGGTGAAGAATCAAAAACTTTGAAATGAACAGGTCTCCAAGGCATCATTGTCAAATTTCCATCTTGGACATCAATAATAGTTTTAGTAGTTGCCATAAATTTCTACCAAGCAATGTATTGTATACTCTGCGTCCAATCTGGGATTTTCTTGCATATCCCGAGAACCACAGAAGTCAACGGGTATTATCGGTTTGTCTACCCTCGTACCAAAACATCCTCAACTATTCCCTCCGGATATTTAAGAGATCTATACGCAAGTTAAGGGGGACATAGTTGTGGGTTTTAAATCCCCTAGATTGGTATGTGAGAATATAGAGTAGGGCATCAAATTTATACTAGCACCTAAATCAAGCATTGCCTTAGCAACCTTCCTATCTTAGTTATGTTTATAATAAAACTTCGGGTCTTTCAACCAGGGGTAGTTTGTCTTGAAAATACGGCTAGAAATTTCGACACTACTACTCGTTCATTCGATTCATACCTCTCCCTTCTTAGTGTTCAACTCTTTGAAAAACTTGGCATATGAGGGCACATTCATGATCACTTCTAATAATGGTAAATTGATATTTACTTTAGAGAGCATATTAAAAAGATCATTGAATTGCTTATCTTGTTTGGACTCTTTCAATAGGTGGGGAAAAGGTACTTGCATCTGAGTGGTTCTCATTGTCTTTTGAATTTTGGGAGTGTCGAGATGACCCCGATGAGTTTTTCAGAAGCTTGTGAAGTTTAACACTTGTTTCTCCTTTTTGTGAGATTAGAATGTCGCCTTCTTTGTTAGAGATTTGAAATTTGGTATTGACTACCTTACCACCGAAGGGTTCTAACATCTTTTGCTTGTTACAGTTGGTAGGCAACTTTCACGGTTCTTTCTTTTGCATTTGTTGACCAGGTTGCCCAACTTTAGATTCAATTCTTTACTTGCAGAAGCCTCGTGGTGTTCAACCTTTGATTAGTCATGGAGTTGGTTGTCACGACTAACTTGAATAAAAGCATTCAAGCTATCTTCTAAGGTTGGTTTAAAAGATTGGCTTGGTGTGGGTGGTTGTAGGTTGGGTGATTATAGGTGTTTGGATGATACTTTTGAAAATATTGGACTTCCTACTATGGCATCGACACTAGAATCACAAGTATTTGAATAATTATGAGTACCATTGCCCAATTGAACAACACACTCCACATACCTCGACTTGAAATTTGGTGAGATGTGAGGAATTTCACTTGTTTAGTCAATTGACAATTTGCAAGGTTATATCATCATCAAAGCCGAGCCTCATTGACCTTTGCTTTCCTTCCACCACTTCTTTGTTGGGAATTAGAACCCATAGCTTCCTTAGAGATTATAGGCTTCTCTGCTTTGTCTTTTCTCCTACAAAGCCTCCAAGACATTATCGAACCATGTATTGACTACTGTAGTGTCAATCCATCGTAAAAAGAATTGGTTTGTAGGCAGTGAAATTGGAAAGCTATGATTTTGACATTGAATGAAAAGGAGTTTGAATCGTTCCTGAAGCTTCATGAAGGGCTCTTCATTCATTTGAGAAAATATTTGCTATCTTTGTTCTTAGATCAACGGTCTTTTGATGGGAATAGAACCTACCCACGTAAAAATTTCATAGAGCGCACTCCCGAGTTTTAAGAACATTTGTAGAGTAATGAACCATGACCAAGCTTTATCTTTGAGAGTGTAAGGAAAACACCTCGTCCTAAGTTGATCTTCACTAATTTCATGTAGTGGAAAGGTTTGGACAATAGCATAGAATTCTCGAATGAAATGCAAAGGATCTTCATTAGGGATCTAGTAAAGGAAAAGGCAACAAAGAATAATGAATCTTTTTCAATTCATAATTCCTTGCGACCTCTTGCAATTGGATGCAGGAAGTTACATTGCCAATGATTGGCATTGTATAGTCTTTCATCTTTTTCCGCCTATCTTCATCTCCCATGGTTGTTTGTAGTTGAAAATGATCCTCCTCCTATTGTGAATCAAAGCATTTTGCTTTTAAAAACAATGGTAGATATCTCTAAAAAAATGCAAGGAACCTAAATTATTTTTTTTTTATTTTTTATTTTATTTTTTTTTTTTTAATTTAAACGAAGGGACACTGATTTTGAAACAAACTAATTTATTTTATTTGAAATATTATTTTTTTTTTTTTTTTTTTTTATTACACGCATGAGCTAAAACAAAGGAAAATACAATAATGGGTGACCTCACATGTAGGACTAAAATTTATCGTCTCCTAGTAGGCGTTGCTCGACAGTGCGAATGCACGAAAAACTCAATGTCTCCTCTTCATTGAATTCATCTAAGTTTGAATGTTGGCTTTCTGCAAATGTTCAACTAGCTGTTCAACTTGAACTTCCACCTTTTTGATAGAAGCTTCCACGAGTCCAACCCGTTGATTGGTTTTAGATTGATTGTCCTACAAACTTGAATAAAGAATTCAAGGTTGTCTCCGATGGTTGGTTTATTTGGAATGCTTCGTGGAATAGGTGGGTGGAATTCTTGGCTTTCGGCTTGAGCTTTGAGGGAAAGGAGGGTTATTTTGCCTCCAAGAGAAATTTGGATGACTTACTCCACCCAGGATTATAGGTATTTGAATTGGGATCAAACCTTGGTCTTTGTTGATATGCTCGACACGTTAACTCCGCTCGATTGTATCTCCTTGATGTGGACAAGCTTGATACCTTGTCCAGTATTCTTTGTACAAACCATATTGTTCATTATTTGTGTTGGTTTGTGTAGCGAGAAGGCAACTTGCTTAGTGGGTTGAACAAGTTGTTGTTGTTGAATTTCATTACTGGAGTCAATCTCACGAACACAGCTTTTCTCACTCTGGAGCTTTCTGTGAATTAGCACCAACATCTCAAAGAAAAGTTATACGTTTCGATGCGGTTTTTCTCCTATCGCTTCCTCTGCCGGCGTTGTCGACAATGAGCCCGACATTGTTGTGTAAGTCCATCGTAAAGGGTTGGTTCGCAACTGTTGTAGGGAAAGCTATGATGGGACATTGAGTGAGAAACATTTTGAACCTATCTGACTTCGTGGAATGGTTCTCCTTCCATCCGAGAGAAAGTAGCAATCTTTCCTCTCACTCGATGTTTTTGATGGGAATAGAATTTTCCCATGAATTTGTGTAAATTTGACCCCACGTGTCATCGAGAGAACCAGGGGGTAAGTGACATCGACCAAGCTTTAGCCTTATCCTTTAAGGTGTACGGAAAACATCTCATTCTAAGTGAGTCCTCGTTTAGAATAGAGGGAATGTTTGGACCGTAGCATAGAAATCTCTCATAAAGGAAAGAGAATCTTCATTAGGTGCCCGTAGAAGGAAGGAAGCATAGAAAAATGAATATTTTTAAGGTCATAGTTCTAGCAGCTCTCTCCCATATTTGGATAGCGGCGATTCTAATCACTGGCCTTGCAAACTCTTTCATCGTGGTTTCCACTAACATGTTGGTTTTCCTCCATTTCTTTTGGTTCTAGTAAGGATTAAGACGTTTCTATGTTTGGCTCAAAAACTTGTTGATGGGAAGGATCCGGTGTTATTGGCTGACACTTGTTTAAATTTATGAATATTATTTATATATGGTGTTAGGGGTTTCCTAAGGATCTCCTACCACGCATAGACTATTTTTAAACGTAAATTTAAAACTCTGTCAACAAAAATAAAGAAATTAGAAAATTTCCATGGCATTTAATACAAAACACTAGACAATTTTTTTTATTTTTTCTTTTTTATATTAATTTTTTTTTTATTTTTTTTATTTTTTTCGCTTTTTTATTTTTTATTTTTTTATTTTTTTTTTTTTTTTAAATAACATAATTAGTAATGTAAGAAAGTGTTCCCAGGAAAGAATGGTGGTCTTGTATGCATTCTTAAAACCATTCTCTCAAAACAACGTGATTAAGGAAAAATGGTGAGAACTGAGAAATGATCTCCTGACAGAACTCCTTAGATTTTTACTTTTCATGCCTTTTAGTTTTTTTTTTAATATTTTTTTTTTTTTTTTTTTACGAACGGTAATTTTATTTTACTATTCACACTATCTTATTTCTTAAAATTTTAAAAAAAATTTTAAATTTTTTTTTTTTTTTTTTACGTACGGTAATTTTATTTTACTATTCATACTATCTTATTTCTTATTAACTTAAAAATTTAAATTTTTTTTTTTTTTTTTTTTTTTTTTTTAACGGTAAAAACTTTTTTACTTCAAATTTCAAATTTCTAAATTATTTACTTTTTATGCTATAATAAAAAAAAATTTAATTTTTTTTTTTTTTTTTTTTATTTATTTATTTATTTATTTATTATTTATTTTTTATGAAATTTGAAATTTGATTAATTTTTATTTATTTATTATTATTATTATTTTTTTTTTTTTTAAATATCACAATTATTTACAACACAAAAATATTTTTAAAATTTTGATAAATAAATTAAAAACGCTTATTCGATTCAATCGGCTTAAAAACTTGATGAGCAAAAGCGTCGCCAATTCTCGCAAATACTTTGGTTTTAATATTTGTAAAACTCTACCATGATCTAATCATTTCGTAGAAAATGATAAGTATACTTTCGAGTCGATCTAAGGAAGGAATGTATGTAGTTCTTAATTTATTATTCAAACTTTTAAAAGCGAAATTAAATCCTAAACATCGCGATAGTTTGGTTTTTGTGTTTACAATCTAATAACATAAAATAAACATATATCTGATTAATTAAATATAATCTAAACATAGATACAAATTCAATAAATATTTATCTGAATAAATATAATTCTGATTCAATAAATATTAAATGCAAATTTTATCATTTATATTAGTGGAGTATTTATGGATATAATAACTAAGTTAATTATGCTTCTTCGTATTATCTGCGCAAATTTATTAAAGATATAAATTGATATTTTATTGATTAGGTTTTGTATTGTAGAATCTGGCACTTTGGTGAGTTAGATCTTCTTGTTAACTAAACAATCAATTAACACTTTATGGGTGGGGTTGATAACTAATTTGGTTAATTAAATTAAATCCTTTTTTCTAAGAGATTGAAAATGAAGCATTTAAATCTGCATTTGGTGGGGTTGAAACGATTTAAACTTTATTGAGGTGTCAAATTAAACCTAAGAATTTAGTTATCCGTCAACTTTGCTGAGTTTTAAGCGGCTAAAACGTGTTGTCGTCGTTTCACATAATAATTCTTATAAAAACTTTTGAAATAGCTTCACTCTAACTACCTAGGCGATTATGCAACAAATAAAGAGACTACTACAAATTAGGCCAGGATAACTAAACCTTAAAGTCTAATCTTGATTTAAGTTTGTAATGAAAAATAATATATTTTCTACAACATCCTTAATATAAAATCTTGAATAAAAATAAAATCAATTCATTTTAGAAATTTTCACCTATTTAATATTTATGCATGTAACAACGTTATTATTATATCGTGATTATAAGCACTAGCAGTTAAATTTAATCACAGACAAATTAAATATAACATGTAGGAATAAAGCATAAAAATAAGCGTAAAGAAAATAAAATCGCTTCAGAGCTTCGTGCTATCTCGCTAGAAAAACCTGCGGAATTTGCACTTCCATTTATTGAATCAAAAATCTAAATTATTACAAAAACATTACAAGTTCTCTCAAAGAAAGAAGCTACTAAACCTAAGACAATTGAACTAAAAACTAAGAGAAAACTAAGAAAAGCTTAGAAACTAGAAAGAAACTAAAGAAAACTCAAAAACTAAGAAATGAGAAAGAAAGAAGAGAGAAGAGAGGTTTGAGGTGTTTTGAAGGTGAATGGAAGGGGGTATTTATAGGTGAGGATGGAGAGAAAAATGATTAAAAAAATGTTAAAAAAATATTAAAAAATAAAAACGTGTAGTGGACATCTTTGAGGTCATCAATAGCGTCGATGGCGTCATGAGAGCAGACTGCGTTGAAAAATGGGTCAAAAACGCGTACTGGTATTGTACATGACCTTCTGGCGCTATGTTCAGTATGTCATTTGCTTACAGAATAATTGCCAGCATGCTAAGGCAACAGCCATAACCTTAAGGGCTGTGTGACTCTATTGGCCTTGTAGCGGCTGGCCGAAATTTGGAGGCTAGCTGCTTTTTAGATCTTTGACATTTTTGACCTTTTTCACCCATTTTGTCCAATTTTTTCCATGTTTGTTGACCTTTTTCCACTTATTTATCAATTTATTTGTGGTGTATTGGTGCAAGTGTTCTTCTTTGAGTGTTTACATTGGGTTTTTAGGGCAAAATTGGTGAAAAACAATAAAAATACCCGTGATTAGAAAAGACAAATTTATATAAATATATGATAAAACATATAAATATATATATTTTTAATCAATTAAAGTGCATAAAATCATGGTTATTTTAGTGCTTTTTGAGCACTCATCAGGTACCTAGAGGTTTACATGTTTGTTGCATATACTAAATACAACTGTATCAATCTATGAAAATAATTTAGGATTATTTTATTTTTTTTAGTTTTTTTTTCATTCTTTCTAAGAGACTAACAAAAAGCTGGTTAGAAGTTGTGATAAATGCTCAAAATCACTTAATAAATCATGATTTTATGCATGTTAAATGATTAAATAGATTTTTATTTGCTTACTTTTACTATTATTTTAAGAAAATCTATCTTTTTTGAAATCACGGGTATATTTTGTTTTTTCCCCAGGTATTTCTTGTATTTAAATGATTCAAATTGAAGAATTATATTTGAAGGACCCATTACAACTTAGAAGATTGAAAAGAAAACATATGTTAAGCATTATATATATTTTTGAAACTTGAAAATGGAAATACAATAAATATGGGGTTCCAAGTGATGTGGAGCATAACATGCTGTTGTATGAGAGTTTTATATGCCACGGTGCGAAGCAATGGGAGTGACATCAACATGTCCTAAATATGATGCAAGCCACATTGTGAATATAATGGATCGAACCAAAATTGTGTACAACCTGTGTATCTAGTGGTATTAAACGATTCTATTCCTCGGAACAGTCTAAAAATTCATATTTTTCTCCTTTCCTCCAGCTATAAATAGGACCATATTTTCATTGTAATCCATATCCCTTCTCATCCCACAGCTTCATTCTTAAGTTGATTTCTTAGTCTTTTTAAAACTTTCTTAGTTTTTCTTTTATTTATTTTAAAGTTCTTTTCTCATTTGAGAGTTGAAAAAATTTAGTTTATGTAATAGTTTTAGTTTTAATTCAATAAATGCTCTTGATAATTCTATTTGGATGATTTTTAGAACATAAACAATTATGAGATTCTATTGAGCTATATTTAAATGAATTCTTTTTAGATTATCTTTATGTGTTGTTTTACATGCTATATGTTTATTTTATTGATTATTTACTAAAATATGCATGTCTAGCTATAAATAATTATACATATTAGTAATGTTGTTACGCTTATGAAATATTAAAGTAGATAAACACTTTTATAAAATGAATTAGGCTTTATTTCTTCACCAAGATTAAAAAAAGTTTGTAATTGAAAAATATATTGATGAAGTATTTTTCATAATAAACAAGAGATTTTGATTTAGGATTTAAATTATCTGACTTTGATTTTGAGTAATACTCGAGGATATTAGATAATTGTAGTCTAAATCTATTTTGTGGCATGCTCTATTTCAAAGATCCTTATAAGAATTATTATTGAAAGATATATTGATGAAACATCATTTATAGTAGTTTTAAAATCTGAAAGTTAGTTCTAGATACTTAAATCATAGACCTAACTTAGACACCTTGATGTGAGTTTAAATTTCTAGACCCGACCGATGGCGACAATTGAATGGTTCATTCATCTCTTAGAAAAGAAGCATAATTTAATTAAAGTTAATTGTTAGACATGATGGAAGGTGGTAAGTGGTTTTAATTAATAACAAATGGTAGACCTAATTAATATTCTATTTATATATCTATGAAAGAATCAATAATCTTATTTTATAGTTTTAATAACCTACTTAATATTGAGAAAACATAATTAACTAGCTGATTTATCACATAAATTCTTCATTGTATGATAAATATTTAATTGTTTAAATGTTTATTGAATCTTTCTTTATTTTTATGTCATTACTTTAGATTTTCAAACCAAACAATCGTGACAAGATGTTTAGGTTTTTATTTTCGTTTTTAATAATTTGTTTGATTATTTAAAAATTATATGATTTTTCTTTAGAACGACCTTGAAAGTATAATTATCATTTTTTATACATGATTTGTGTACTTTCGAGCTATTTTATAAATCATACAAAATTTGTCCTCAATAATTTTGTGCATCATGTATCTTTTGGAATTAACTATATTTTGGTTGCTATTGATTATGTGTCCAAATGGGTAGAAGCTATACCCACAAAAATTAATGATGCTAATGTTGTTGTGAAATTCTTAAAGGAATTGGTATTTAGTAGGATTGGGATGCTTAGATAAATAATAAGTGATGGAAGGAGCCATTTTTGTAATAAACTTTTTGAGGGGATATTGAAGAAGTATAACATCACACTCAAAGTGACCACTTCATATCATCCACAAAATTTCAATCAAGTGGAAGTGAGTAATAGAAAAATCAAAAGGGTTATGGAATTCACTTTTCACCCTTCAAGAAAGGACTGAGCAATCAAGTTGAATGATGCCTTATGAGCATACGACACAGCTTATAAAATACCTATTGGGATGAGCCCTCACAGGTTAATCTTTGACAAAGTGTGTCACTTACCCGTTGAACTTGAACATAAGGTTTATTAGGAAATTAATGAGCTAAATATAGATTTAGATAAAGCAAGAGAGAAGTGGTTGCTCCAACTCAATGAGCTTGAAGAGATTAGGGACAAAGCCTATAAAAATACAAAGTTATACAAAGAGTGCATTAAGGGCTATCATGACAAAAGGATAGTTTGTAAGTCTTTTCTTTCTGGAATGAAAGTTCTTTTATTTAACTCTCATATGAGATTGTTTCTAGAAAAATTGAAATCAAGATGAGATGGACTATACATAGTTACCCAATTATTTCCAATTTGAGTGGTGGAGTTATTGAATCCTAGGACATAAAGATCATTCAAGGTAAATGGGCATGATGTGAAGCCATATTTAGAAAGAGGATATAATGCATCAAACATTGAGACCATATATGTGTATAAGCCTAAGCGCCATATGGAAACAATATCTTGCTAATATGTTAAACTAGGTACTGGATGGGAGGAAACCCATCATTGTAGATAATATTATTTTCTTTATTTTAGTTTAATTGTTTTTGTTTTTTGGGATATTATGTTTGTTCGATGATATTTTTCATTTCATGTCATTTGTTTTACTTTATTTTATTTTATTTCTCGTTATGTGAAAAATGTTTATTTTATTTGGAAGTTGTTGAAATTAAAAATGATTGTTGAGATATGTAAGAAGTACATAACATTCTATTTGTACGGATTAAATTTTTTGAAATAATGGATGTACTCGATTTTCCACATCAATACTTGATCACATTCAACAAATGGGTAACTTTTCTCTTCTTTTTTGCTTTATCTTTAATTTCCATTTTTTAATTGAGGGCAATATAGATTCTTGATTGAGGGTAGGAAAAAAGTTGCAATAATTTTAGACAATTTAAAATTTTTTCAACATGTGTTTAATTTACACTTATTTTTATTTGTTTTCTTTTTTTAGTTTATTTATTAGTTTAGGGATAATTAGGTTTAATTTTTTACTTTTACAAAATTATCATGTTTTTAGTTAATTTTAACCAAATGATTGAGTCTTTGAACTATTGAATTAATTTCTTGAACATATCATAGAGTAATGTGATAATTAGTTTGTTTTTGTAATAATTTGTGTTTCATGATAAAAATGGTGAAATTGAGATCAACTATAAATTGGTGTTTAAGAATGAAATAGTGAAGACTATCTTATAAGAATACTTTTGAGCCTATTATCATTCCATCTTGAGAGATAATATTTTTTCTACTTCTTTAAACACTCTTCATAATTATTCAAATTTTTAGATGATCTGTATAGGTTTTGCATTGAATATTAGGATTTTTTACATCTCATAAAGTGTCATATACTTATTTTTTATTGCTTAAATTGAAAGTGTATGACTTTTTTATTCTTGCATGACTTTCACAAAAAACAATGTTTAGGGTTCTTTTAAACTAATATAAAAGAAAGCCAAAATTAACCACTCATCAAAATATTACAAATATGTACTTAGGTCCACTCTCTAAACAAAAAAAAAGAAATAATATCTCTTATAAAAAAAGGAGAAGGAAAAATAAGAAAAGAGAGAAAAAAATCAATATTACAAACTAAATTTATGACCCAAAAAATCCCTAAAGGTGTAAGAAATGGTTATTAAAAAGAAATATAGGAAATAATTCCCCTTAAAGGCATTGCATTTCATTCTTCTCTAAAGGCATATACTTGATATTTGTATTTGATAATTTTAATTGATGCATGAAAATAATATTTGATTTCTTTATAAATCCTATCATTTGATTCATTTCATGAGATCAAATATTACACACTATTTTGAGCCTTTTCTTCTTTAAGCGTATGGGAATCTATTAGTCTTTTTTTTTACATAAACTCTATTTGCATATAATCTTGATTGAGTGCTTGAATCCATAGGATTAGTGTAATAAGAGCATGACTTGTGAGGTTTAGAATTAAAGCAAAATCGAATACCAAACACTGAAATTGGCCAGGTAAATCAATATTGATATATTTTTTATGTGGACTATGAATTTGTGATTTTTCAACTAATTTTTACAATGAACTATGAATTTTTAGGATATTATTTTAATTTATGTTTTGGATTTTAAATGTGAACTTAAAAGATATTAAAACATGAGAAGTTTTGCTATTTACATTTTATTTTGTTATTTTTCATTTTGAGTTTTACTTAGTAGATTTTAGATTTTATTTTTCCAATTTGTTATTTGTTTATTTCTTTTACCTTTTGTGTTTAGTTTTATGTTTGTAAGTATCATTAATGGCCCTCATGAGCTTAAAATTTCCATCTAAGGCAACCTAAGGGTTTAAAGGCTTGTTGTATACGCTAAATGCAACAGTATCAATTTATTGACATGATTTAGTATTGTTTAATTTATTTATTTTTTGTTTTTATTTTTTCGCTTTCCTTACTATAGAATAGCAAGAATTTAGTTAGGGGTTATGATAAGTGCTTAGAAGCACTCAATATTACGTGATTTATTTGAACTTTAATGTCAAAATTAGATTTGTATTTGCATAATTTTATCATTATTTTAGCATATCTATTTTTTCAAAATTATAGGTATGTTTTGTTGTTTTTCAGTTATTTATAGCTTCAAATTGATTAAAAATATT
This sequence comes from Hippophae rhamnoides, assembly GCA_033030585.1. Taxonomy (NCBI): domain Eukaryota; kingdom Viridiplantae; phylum Streptophyta; class Magnoliopsida; order Rosales; family Elaeagnaceae; genus Hippophae; species Hippophae rhamnoides. Next base: position 28,951,413 of record CM065428.1, on the reverse strand, counting down.
AACACACGAATAATAATACCTAAAAGCACTTAATTTCAAATAAGAATATAAAGATATCATATGTAAGCCTTACATACGAATCAACCAAACTTGTAAGGGGTGGAACAAAAAGAAGATGAAGAAATGCATATTAACGTGTGCTGTGACTATGCTTTAAGTGTGCCCCGATGCAAGTGCTTTGGATCGTAATTGAAATGTGACACGATACCCAACCTTACGATCCATTATTTTCTCAATTTTTAGCATTTTTCGACCTATATAAACCCCGTTCTTTCAGTATAATGTACACCAAAAATCAAAGAGTTTTCTCTTGATTTTCAAATTAGTTTTTTAGTTTAAATTTATTTAGTTTTATATAGTAGTTTTCGATTCGATTGATAATATTAGAAGATCTGTTTGGAGGTTTTTCAAATACATGTTAGTATTAAAAATTCTGTACTTGGAAGGATACTCATGAGGTATGAATTTTAAATGTATTCATTTATTTCCAGATTAATTTGATGTGCTATTCTAAATGTTATTTTTAATATACTGTTTATTTCTTAAATCTAAACATGTTTGGCTAATTTGATTTTTATAAAATATATTGATTTTTAATTCTTCATTCAAGAATTCTACAAAGTTTATTATAGAAAAATACATTGATGGCATATTTTTTTGTAAAAGATTTAAATTATAAAAGTTAGATTTATGATCTGGTTATCTAGATCTGATTTATAATAATATTCCATTTCATAAAAGGTTTATTATTGAAGAATATTCTGACGATATATTTTTTGTAATACATTTAAAATCTAAAAATTAAGTTTCAGATATATCAATCTTTTCTCCAATTTTGACACCTTGAATGAGAGTCTAAGTTATGTGCTAGTAATTAGACATTGATTTAGATGGTTTTCTATTTCCTTATAAATAAATCTAATTTAATAATAATTAATTGGTGATACTAGCCTTATGATACTAATTGGTTTTTATTAAGAGTGAATTTGATCCCAGTCATAGGATATTTTCATATAAAAACGGAAAAATAAGTAATATTAATTTATATCTTTAACAACCTAATTAATTTTAAGCAAGCATGATTAACGAACTAAAATATCCCAAAATTTATCTATTGAATGATTAAATGTTTATAGATCTATTATTTGTTGTCTCAAAACAATCTTTCAATTTATGTCATTATAATAGAATTTTCAAAATCAAAACAATTGTGATAGGATATTTATGTTTATTTTTCATTTTTAAGAATTATGTTAAATTATTTAAAAATCACGTAGTTCATCTTTAGACCGACCTTGAAAGTATTATTATTATTTCTTACAAAGTGATTCGTGCACTTGCGAGCTATTCATCAAACACAAAACTTGTTTAGTATTTCATATGACTCGTGTTTCTTGAAGCGTTGGTCTGGAATCGTATACTTACCTTGGAGACTTTGAAGATAGAGCACGGTCTGTTTATGTACTTGAACATTAAATTTTTATAGTGGATAGGTTAGGTGGTCTGGTTGATTGGTGATCTACCTCTTAGGTCATTGATGTGGCCTACATTATTTCCCCCTAAAACTCTCATGTCTTATTATTTAACCTCTACTTTCTACTATTACATGCAATTTCATGTCTGACCATTATGTTTAAGTTATGGTCTTAAGGAGTATGAATATGATAAAATTAAAAAATAACATGGTCACCCTCTTTAGGTATATTTGGTCCATTTTAGAAATTCCAAGCCTAAACTCGAATTGAATTTTTTTGGGTTGTTTAGGTTGATGATGGATGCTTAAAAAGAACTAAAATTATCATGATTTAATGTACTTTAATTGATTAAATAGATTTATATTTGTATGATTTTATCATATTTTCTAAAAAAAATTATTTTTTGAATCACGGGTATTTATATTGTTTTTTTAGATATTTTCGCTTCAAAAAAATAATTTAAAGACTCGAATAAAAATATTGTAAAAAATACATCAAAATATTTAAAGTGTCATAATCATTTATTATACAAATAAGTGAGAAAAAAATAAGGAAAAATGGACAAAATTGCCCAACCAGAACACACCTATACCGAGTCTCGTGCATTCCAGCACTCGTATGCCGTAAATCTGGTGCACATCAATGCATGTCACACTCGTCTACCACAAATCACATGTGCTCTAATACCCCCACACGCGTGCCAACCTATCCCAACACCTCCAAAACAAATATTTAAGATATTTCCCCACTTTTTTAGCCTTTTCCTCTCCTATAAAAGGAACGTCTTCCCCGATCACAAATTACACAATTTCTCAACTCTTATCTTTCTCTCTCTAGAAAGCTTTATTAGCTTTTTAGTTTTGTTAGTTTTAAAGTTCTTCTCTTTTTGAGAAGAACGGGTTATGCTTTTGTAAATCTATAGTTTTTAATCCAATAAACATAAATGAAAATCCTTTTGGAGGTTTTCTAGAAACGGAATTGCATCAATGAATTCTTTACAGTTATTTTTATGTTTTAATCTTATATGTTATATTTAATTTTTTTATGATTAAATTTAACATGGCCAGCTGTTTGTAAATATGATATAATAATAATGTTGTCATGCTTGGGAAATGTTAAATATGTAAAACATTTCTATAAAATAAATTGATTTTGTTTTTATTCAATATTTTATATTAAGGATGTTAGAGAGAAATATTTTTTTTTCATTACAAACTTAAATATTTCAATAACGTTGTCATGCTTGGGAAATAGTTTTTATAAGAGCTATTAATCGAAAATGTATTGACAACATATTTTCAATAATGGTTTTAAAACTTGAAAGTTAGTACTCGGATAATTAAATTCTTAGGTTTAATTTGTACACCTTTAATAAAGTTTAAAATGTCTAATCCTACGAGAAGTGTCATTTAAATTGTTCATTTTTAATCTCTTAAAAAAAGGAATTAATTTGATTAACCAAATTAATTATCGATCCCACCCATAAGTATTAATTGATTTGTTTAATTAACAAAGAATATATCTAACCCTACCAAAGGTGGTATTTATATAAAAAAGAGAGAATAAATAAATATCAATTTATATCTTTACTAACCTAAATAATATGAGAAAGCATAATTAACTTAATTATTATATCTATAAATACTCTACTGTTATGAATGATAAAAATTTATATAATTGTTTATTGAATCAATTTCTAGTTTATTTTTTTATGTTATTATAGTATGAAACAAAAAAATAAAAATATCATTACAGGATGTTTAGAATTTAATTTCGTTTTTTAGAGTTTAAATAATAAATTAAAAACTACATATATTCCTTCCTTAGATCGACCTTGGGGGTATACTTGTCATTTTCTATAAAATGATTCATGTACTTACAAGAGTTTTACACATATAAAACCAAAGTATCTGTAAGATCGGTATTATTAACCCAATGCTAATTTTATATCATTAAGTTTTTGGTGCCGTTGTCAGGGAAGGAATAGAATATTTAAATTATTTATCAAAATTTTAAAAACTTTATATGATGTAAATATTCTGATTTTTATTTGTAGAATATAATTTCAAAAAAAAATAAACTATAATTTATTTAATTATTTTCTTTTCTAAAAAAATTAAAAAGAATTATTTAAAAAAAATTAAGTTTTAATTTTCTTTTAATTTTTAATTTATTTTTTAAAAAAATTAATAAAAAAAATTAATTAATTTTTAACTTTTACTTTTAATTTTAATTTAAAAAAAAGTAAATGTGTAATAGAATGAAAAGTAAAGACTGTCTAGGAGACTAATTCTTGAAAGTCGTCACCATTAGTCTTTCCTAGGAACGTTGTTCTTTCTAAAATGATAGTTTTTATGGAGTCTTTCTTACACCATTCTTTCTTGATAGCACTCTTGGTTAATACTAATTATGTTATTTAACTTAGAGATTAAATTAACTTGTTTGTTTAGTATTTTTGTATTAAATACTATGTATATTTTCTCTAAACTTTTTGTAAAGTTATTTTATTATTCTTTTCCGTTTTAATTGACAAGTGTTTTAAATTTACACTTTCACTAGTCTAGGCATGGTAGGAGATCCTTAGGAAACCCTCTTACGCCATACATTGATAATATCCATAAATTTAAACAATTTTCCATAAGATTGGATTCTAACCATCAGCCTATTTTTGAGCCAAACACAAACCATGTCTTAATCATCTACCTGAACCAGTAGAAATAGGAGAAAACCCACATGTTAGGGAAACCATCATGAAGGAGTTTTCACGAACATTATTTGGCACGATAACTACCTCTATCCAACTGGGTAAGGCTACTTAGAGCTACCTATTAAAGATTCTCTTTCCTTTATTAGGGACTTCTATGCCACAGTCCAAACCTTCCACCTCTGTATTCTAAATAAGGATTAGCTTAGAATGAGGTGTTTTCCCTAGACCTTGAAGGATAAGGACAAAGCTTGGTTGATGTCACTCCCTCCAGATTCTCTGATAACCTGGAGGGATGTTTGCAAAATATTCATGGGAAAATTCAATTCCCACCAAAAAACATCAGAGTTGAAAGCAAAGATTTCCAATTTCTCTCAGATGGAATGAGAACTATTCCATGAAGCCTGGGATAGGTTCAAACTATTTCTCACTCAATGCCCTTATCACAATTTCCTCATACATTTGCAAAACCAATTCTTTTACAATGGACTTATACAACAGTACCAGTTCATTGTTAACGACACTACCGAAAGAGTTATAGGAGAGAAGACAACATCAAAGATGTATAACCTCTTTGAGATATTGGGTGCAAATTCCCAACAGAAAAACTTCACAAGTAAGTAGAGCTGGAGTTCATGAAATTGATTCCAGCAATGAATTTCAATGAAAACTTATTCAATTGACCAAGCAAGTTTCCCTTCCCACTATGAAAACCAACACCAACAATGAACATTATGGCTTGTGTAGCAATATAGAACATGGTACTAAAGCTTTTCCATATCAAGGAGAAGAACTAGGTGGACCTAAATTGGTTAATGTTTTGGGAGAATATCAACATAGACCAAGATCAACCCCAATTCAAATACCTACAATCTTGGGTGGAGAAATCATCTCAACTTATCTTAAGGCAAAACAACCCTTCTTTCGCCCAAATCTAAAATCAATTGGGCCAAAAATTCCACCAGTCCATTCCAAGAAGCCTTCCCAGTAAACCAATCCAGGAGGAAAACTTGAATTATTTTATTCAAGTCTGTAAAGATAACTAGTCTGAAATGAATCAACAGTTGGACTCTGAGGAAGCCTCTATAAAAAAGATGGAAGTCATGGTGGAACAGTTAGCTGATCATTTACCAAAATAAAGCAAGGACTAACTTAATGATCAAATTGGATCAAATAAATTCAATGAAGAGGAGACATTGATTTTTTCATTCTGAAATCTCCAAACAATGTCTTTTTAGAAGACGGTAAATTTTACTCTTAAGTGGGAGGTCACCAATTAGTGTATTTTCTTTTCTTTTAGTTTTGTTTTGCTTTATTTTAAGAATGTGTGTAATAAAATTCCAATTAAATAATATAAATTAATTTGTTTCAAAAGTTGTCTATTCTTTAAATTTAGCATTACAAAAAAAGAATTAACTTAGGTTCCCTACATTTTTTTTCTTTAAGCCAATACATTTTGTCAAGTGAGAAATTTTTCTTAGAGAGTTCTAATATTTTTCAATTTAGAAGCTATATGTGATATGAAAGACAATGAGGATCAATTGCAATAACAAGTAGCCATGAAAGATGCTGGAGATAGGCATAAATTGATGAAGGACTATGCAATGCCAATCATCAACAATGCAACTTTTGGCATACAATTGCAAGAGGCTTTAAGGAATTATAAATTGAAAAAGTTTCATTATTCTTTGTTACCTTCATTTTTACAGTATCTCTAATGAAGACCATTTGAATTTCATTAGAGAATTCTATGCTATTGTCCAAACCTTTCCATTGTAAAGAATTAATGAAGATCGGCTTGGAATGAGGTGTTTTCCTTACACCCTCAAGGATAAAAGCTTGGTTATTTTTCATTATCCTATAGCTAGGTTCTCTAACTACTTGGGAGGAAGTTCATGAAAAGTTTATAGGTAGGTTGTATTCCCAGCAAATGATTGATGCTCTAAGGACGAAGATAGCAACATTTTGGCAAATGGATGAAGAACCCTTTGATAAAGCTTGGGAAATACTCAAACTTCTTTTCATTCAATGTCCTCATCATAGCATTCCATTATAGCTATAGAACCAATTCTTATATGATGGATTGTCACTATAGAGGCAATACATGGTTGATAATAATGCTGGAGGAGTTATGGGAGAAAAGACCGTAGAGGAAACCTATAGTCTCTATGAGTTGTTGGTTCTAATTCCCAACAAAGAAGTACTAGAAGAAGGAGATCAGGAGTCAATGAAGGTGGCTCCGATAATGAGATGACATTGTAAATTTTTGAATTGGCTAAGCAAGTGCAACTTCTCACTACCCACCAAATGAAAAATCAAGAGGTGTGTGAAATGTGCTTTTCAATTGGGCATGATAGTTATAATTGTTCATATACTTGTGATTATAGTATGGATGCCATAGTGGAAGTCAATTCCTTTCAAAGGTATCATCCAAACACCTATAATCACCCTAACAATAATTGGACACCAAAGAATTACCAAGCCTACACCTAATGTCAAACACTAAGGCTAAATACAAACCACCCTTACCCATCAAATCAATATTTTAAGCCAACCTTAGAGGATAGTTTGAATGCTTTTATTCAATTTAGTTACAACAATCAATTGATCAATAATCAAAGGTTGAGTATCATGGAGGCTTTGGCTAAAAGAATTAAAGTTAAAGTTGGGCAACTAGCTGAACAAATGCAAAGGAAAGAACCAGGAAAGTTGCCTAGTCAACCCGAACAAGAAAAGGATGTAAGAACCCTTCGAAGTGGTAAGTTAGTCAATAATAGTTTATTTGAAATCTCTAAAGATCCACCTTGTAGTTTAGGTAACAAATAAGGTGAAATTCTAGTCTTGTAAAAAGGAGAGACAAGTGCTAAACTTGACAAACCTTCAACAAAACTCATTGGAGACTCACCTAACATCCCCACAATTCAAAAGATAACATAACCACACCAACTATAAATACCTTTTCCACATTGGTTCAAAGAATCAAAACAAGATAAGCAGTTCTATGATCTTTTTAATATGATTTCTAATGTAAATATAAATTTACCATTATTAGAATTGATCATGAATATGCCCTCTTATGCTAAATTTTTCAAAGAGTTGAAAACTAAGAAAATGAGGTAGGAACTTAATAAGTGAGTAATAGTATCAGAAATATCTAGTGTTGTACTTTAGCACCAACTTCCCCCTAAGTTGAAAGACCCTAGAAGTTTTATCATAAACATAACTATGGGGGATAGGAAGGTCGCTGAAGAAATGATTGATTTAGGTGCTATTATAAACTTGATACCCTACTCTATATTCTTACAACTCGATTAGGAGATTTAAAACCCATAACTATGTCCCTTCAACTTGTAAATAGATCTCTTAAGTATCCAAAGGAAATAGTTGAGGATGTGATGGTACAGGTAGACAAAATGATAATACCTATTGACTTTGTGGTTTTGGATATGCAAGAAAATCCAGCCTTAGACAAAGAGCACACAATACTACTTGGTAGACCATTTATGGCAACTACCAAGACTAGCTATTATTGATGTCTAAGATGGAAATTTGACAATGACAATCTTAGGAGAGACTATTCATTTTAAAGTTTTTGATTCCTCACATTTTCCTTTTATTTCTTCCATCAATGAAATAGTCGATGTTGACCGATTGGATAATCTTGCTCAAAGCACCTTTTCCCGAACAAGAATAGAAGACAAGCTTGAAACTGTTCTTACACTTGAAGAGCTCAAAGAAGATTTAGATGAGAAAACTAATGGGTACCTTAAACAACTAGATAGTGATGAACTAATGACGAAATCTAGTACACTCTTAAATCTACCCAGTTCCCCATCTAGTAAAGAGGACAATCCACTTGAACTTGAACTCAAAGACTTACCTAAGAACTTAAAATATGTGTTTCTAGTAGAAGGATAAACTTATCCAGGGATAATTTCTTCAAAATTGACCAAAACCTAAAAAAAGGAACTTATAAAAATGCTTAAGAAATTTAAGAAAGCCATAGGTTAGAGTATCGGGGATATAAGAGGCATTAGTCTTACCATACGTATGCATAAGGTAAACTTGGAGGATGGTGCTAAACCCATATGAGAGGCTCAAGGATGACTAAACCTAAACATGCAAAAGGTAGTGAAGAAAGAAATTCTCAAATTATTTGAAGAAAGAATTATCTACCCTATTGCCGATAGTATGTGGGTTAGTCCAATGCATGCGGTACCTAAGAATTAAGTTTAAATTTTTGTCACAAAAATAATCATGTCTTAAAAATTAAGTTTAAGCAATTATTAGGTCTTTTTGAATTATTATATTAATTTCCAAAAAAATATCATGGATTAATATAATAATTAGTAGATTGTGTTATAACTAATATTTTATGATATAATGTTGAAATGAAACAAACCCAAAATTGGTGTTTAGGAATCAAATAGTAAAGACTACCATTGTGAGATATTATTTGAGCCTTAATTTGTAAAATATTTTCTTTCTTTCAAAACACTTATTCTATTTCTTCAAAAGTTTAGATAATCTATATAGGTATTGCATTGAATGTATGAATTTTCTCATCTCAATAGAGTATCGTATATTTATTTTTCATTTGCTTAGATTAAATTATTTAAGTAGAAATTGATAGTATATGCCTTTATATCATTCATAAGTGAATTCTACCGGAAAGAGTCATATATGGGGTTACCGAAACCAAAATCAAACAGAAAAGTCACAAAATTAATCACTCATCAAATTTCTACAAAAATGTACAACTGTACATGGGTTCACTCTCTAAAACAAATATGTTGAAAATCTCTTAAAAAACTAGAGAGATAAAGAATATATAGTATAATCTACATACTACGACCCTTTTTGCCTTAAACAGTTGTGAGAGTTGGTTAGTATAAAATAAATATAGGAAAAAATTCTCCTAGAAGTCATTGCATTAATTTTTCTACACTTTTAAAAGGAATATATCTTTAAATTTTTACTTAATGAGTTTAATTAATGTATGAAAATAATATATATGATATCTTTATAATTTATACATTCAATTTCTTTCCTAATATCAAAGTCATGCACTATTTTGAGCCTTTCTTCTTTTATAAGTATGTGGACTTATTAGTTCATTTCTAAACATAAATTATATTCACATATGCCATAGTTTGAGTACTTGAACCTATAGGATTCATAAAATTGAGAGTATTGACTTGTGATGAGTAGTGTCGAAGTAGATTCGGATTCCTAATATTGAAATTGGGTGCAGTGAAAATGAAATTTTTTTTATTAAAATATGAAAATGATTTTTTACTAATTATTGTAGTAAATCATGAATGTTTAAGAAATTAGAATAATCAATGCTTAAAGGTTTTAATTATAAAACTTAAATGAAATTTTAAGCATGAAATTGTTTTGTTTTATTTTACTTTGTTATTTTACTTGTTCTACTTTTTTATTTTTATTTTTTGTTTTATTTAGTTTAATATTTGGGAGTATCATTACTAAAAACCCTTACAATACTTAAACTCATCCACTAGGAAAACCTAAGGGTTTAAAGGCTTATTTCATATGCTAAATGCAATAATGTTAATCCACGAAAGTGATTTAGGATAGTTTAACTTTTAGTATTTATCGCTTCTCTTATTAAGAGATTAGCAAGAAGCTGGTTATGGGTTGTGAAGAGTGCTTAAAAAGCACTAAAATTATCATGATTTAATGTACTTTAATTGATTTTATATTTGTATGATTTTATCATATTTTATATAAATTTGTATTTTCGGATCACGGGTATTTATATTGTTTTTCAGGTATTTTCACTTCAAAAAAATAATTTAAAGACTTGAAGCAATACATCATAATATTTTAAATGCAATATTCATTTATTATACAAATAATTGAGAAAAAAATGATGAAATGTTAAAAAAAATGGAAAAATTGAAAAATGGACAAAAATGCCCATCCAACACATTGTCATGTCTATATCGTGCATAGCAGCATATGCCTATGCTGATCCCCCATGCAACCAGCACACATCCATTCCAATTCCAACACATGCCAACACATATCACGCCCATCTACCGTAAATCTCGTGCGCACCAGCACATCCACACGGGTGCCAACTAGTCCAAATGCGTCCAAAACCAATTTTTAAGATATTTTCCCACTTGTTTAGTCTCTTCCTCACTTATAAAAGGATCCTCTCCCCTAATCTCAAGTCACACATGCCAGCCTGTCCAAATGCGTCCAAAACCAATTCATGAAAAGTAAAAAATAGTATATTTATTACACTCTTCCTAAAAAATATGTCGATTTGAAGACTCCCCAAGATAGTATCAAGGATTTTTACTATTATACCGAGTTCTTAGAGGCATCTATTGGGGAAAAGGATGATCTCGTAAGGGCTATGATAAAGAAGAAATCTAAGTAGGAAAAAGAGTTGGCAATTCTACGATAATGGGTATTTAAATTGACATTTAAAGTCTTTTCTAAGTAAAATCCATCTTAGAATTGATTTTAAGTTAGAAGAGGCTAAAAATGACTTAGCATTTAAAGTTGGTTCATAGAAAATATTGACTTAAAATAAAACATAAATTTTTTTTGGGATTCCATCGGTTGTCATGTAGGATCCACATGGCTATTCCCATCAATTGTATGGAACAAGAAAACCTATGTTGGTTCTTATACTCTTCCACGTAGAACTAATAGGAAAAACCATGTCAGTTCTATGTGACATCTTGATGAGCAGAATCGAGATTGCCAAAAACTTTGATACCATCCCCGGCAACGGCGCAAAAAACTTGATAAGCGAAAACCGGCATCGCCGATCCTGCCAATACTTTGGTTTTATATTTATAAAACTCTCGCAAGTGCACGAATCATTTCGTAGAAAATGATAAGTATACTCCCAAGGCCGATCTAAGGAAGGAATGTATGTGGTTTTTAATTTATTATTCAAACTTTTAAAAACAAAATTAAATCCTAAACATCATGTCACAATATTTTGGGTTTTGTGTTTTTAATCTACTAACATAAAAATAAACATAGATTCAATAAATATTTATGCAAATTTTATCATTTATAATAGTGGAGTATTTATGGATATAATAACTAAGTTAATTATGCTTGCTCATATTATTTAGGTTATTAAAGATATGAATTGATATTTATTGATTCTCCCATTTTTGTATGAATACCATCTATGGTGGGGTTAGATATTCTTTGTTAACTAAACAAATCAATTAACACCTATGGGTGGGGTTGTGATGAACGAAAACCGGCATCGCCGATTCTCGCAAATACTTTGGTTTTAATATTTGTAAAACTCTCGCAAGTGCACGAATCTTTTCGTAGAAAATGATAAGTATACTCCCAAGGTCGATCTAAGGAAGGAATGTATGTGGTTTTTAATTTATTATTCAAACTTTTAAAAACGAAATTAAATCCTAAACATCCTGTCACGATAGTTTGGTTTTTGTGTTCCTAATCTAATAACATAAAATAAATATATATACAGATTAATTAAATATAATCTAAAAACATAAAAATAAACATAGATACAAATTCAATAAATATTTATCTAAAAATAAATATATCTGATTCAATAAATATTCATGCAAATTTTATCATTTATATTAGTGGAGTATTTATGGATATAATAACTAAATTAATTATGCTTGCTTTCATATTATGCGGGTTATTAAAGATATAAATTGATATTTTATTGATTCTCTCTTTTTTGTATGAATACCACGCTTTGGGGGTTAGATATTCTTTGTTAACTAAACAAATCAATTAACACCTATGGGTGGGGTTGATAACTAATTTGGTTAATTAAATTAATTCCTTTTTCTAAGAGATTGAAAATGAACCATTTAAATGCCACCTTTGGTGAGGTTAGGCAGTTTAAACTTTATTCAAGGTGTCCAAATTAAACCTAAGGATTTAGTTATCAAGTACTAACTTTCAAGTTTTAAAACTACTACTGAAAACATGTCGTCAATACATTTTCGGATAATAATTCTTATAAAAACTTTTGAAATAGAGCTTATTTCTAACTCTGCGAGGCGATTGTACCATCAAATAAAAGAGCACTACTCTAAATCGGGCCAGGATAACTAAACCTTAAAATCTAATTTTCAGGTTTAAGTTTGTAATGAAAAATAATATATTTCTCTCTAACATTCTTAATATAAAATCATGAATAAAAATAAAATCAATTCATTTTAGATATTTTTTACCTATTTAATATTTCGCAAGCATAACAACGTCATTATTACATCATGTTTACTAAACGGCCCGGCCTGGAGTTAAATTTAACCACGAACCAAATTAAATATAACATGTAAGAATAAAGCATAAAAATAAGCTGTAAAGAAAATAAAATCATACAGAACTACTTATTTATTCGATTCTTTGGAAAAACTCCAAAAGCGGAATTTGCACTCCCGTTTATTGAATCAAAGAGCTAAAATATTACAAAAACATAACTAGTTCTTCCCAAAAAAGGAAGAACTCTAAATCTAAGAGAAATTAACTAAGAAAAACTAAAAACTAAGAAAACATAAGAAAAACTAAGAAAAAACTAAAGAATCACAAAAATCTAAGAAAAGAGAAAAGAATGTATTTGGAGGTGTTTTTAGGTGTGTTTTGAAGTGAAGGAAGGGGTATTTATAGGTGAGGATGGAGAGAAAAAATGAGTAAAAAATGTTAAAAAAAATATTAAAAAAATTAAAAAAGCGTGTAGTAAAATCTTGAGGTCATCGATAGCGTCGGCGTGACATCCTGGCTGTACGTGAAAAATAGAGGTGGCATTAGTAGCGGAGAAGTATTGTGACTAACAGCCAGCGTCTTATTTCAGAACTCTCATTGCCAGCGCAACTTCAGTATGTGAAACAGTGCCATGTGATTTAAATGGGCTGAGTCTTTGAGAAGCCTTGTGGTAGTATGTGTGCGTTTTCTCTGTTTGACCGTTTTGACCCATTTTTTCCAATTTTTCCATATTTGTCGACCTTTACGCATTTATTTATTAATATATTTGTGATGTATTGCTTCCAGTATTCCTCTTTGAGTCTTTAAGTTGCATTTTTAAGCCAAAATACCTGAAAAACAATTAAAATACCTGTGATTCCGAAAAAGACAAATTTATATAAATATATGATAAAACATATAAATATATATATTTTTAATCAATTAATTTGCATAAAATCATGGTTATTTTAGTGCTTTTGGAGCACTCATCAGGTTGATAACTAATTTGGTTAATTAAATTAATTCCTTTTTCTAAGAGATTGAAAATGAACCATTTAAATGTCACCTTTGGTGGTGTTAGACAGTTTAAAATTTATTCAAGGTGTCCAAATTAAACCTAAGAATTTAATTATCTGAGTATTAACTTTCAAGTTTTAAAACCACTACTGAAAACATGTTGTCAATACATTTTCAGATAATAATTCTTATAAAAACTTTTGAAATAGAGCTTCACTCTAACTACCGGGCGATTGTACCATCAAATAAAAGAGCACTACTCTAAATTAGACCGGATAACTAAACCTTAAAATCTAATTTTCAGATTTAAGTTTGTAATGAAAAATAATATATTTCTCTCAAACATTCTTAATATAAAATCTTGAATAAAAATAAAATCAATTCATTTTAGAGATTTTTACATATTTAATATTTTGCAAGCATAACAACGTTATTATTATATCATGTTTACAAACAGCCAGCACAGTTAAATTTAATTATAAACAAATTAAATATAATTTGTAAGAATAAAGCATTAAAAATAACTATAAAGAAAATAAAATCCTTACAGAACTTCGATGCTATTCCCGTTGTTGGAAAACCTCCAAGCGGAATTTGCACTCCCATTTATTGAATCAAAAAACAAATAAATTACAAAAACATAACTAGTTCTTCCCAAAAAGGGAAGAACTCTAAAACTAAAAAAAACTAACTAAGAAAAGCTAAAAACTAAGAAAACTAAGAAAAAACTAAAAAAAATTAAGAAAGGAGAGAAAGAAAGAGAGAAGAGAATGTGTTTTGAGGTGTGGTATGAAGTGAAGGGAAGGGGGTATTTATAGGTGAGAATGGAGAGAAAAATTGAGCGAAAAAATGTTAAAAAATTGTGAAAACGTGGATTGCAATTGCTGAGGTCATTGATGACGTCAGCATGATGTCATGGAGGCGGCTACGCACGAAAATGGGGCGAAATGACAGCAGTTCACGCGGAGGGCAGCTGAGGCGCGCACAGGTGCGCGCGGAAGGCAGGCGCGCGCAGGAACAATAATAGCGCGCTGGGGCACGCACGGGCGGACTCGGCGCGGCGGCGCAATTTTCTACTTTTTGACATTTTTGACCCATTTTGTCCAATTTTTCCATATTTGTTGACTTTCCCCATTTATTTATTAATATATTTGTGATGTATTGCTTCCAGTATTCCTCTTTGAGTCTTTAAGTTACATTTTTAAGTGAAAATACCTGAAAAACAATAAAAATACCTGTGATTCTGAAAAAGACAAATTTATATAAATAAATGATAAAACATATAAATATATATATTTTTAATCAATTAATATGCATAAAATCATGGTAATTTTAGTGCTTTTTGAGCACTCATCCTGACAACCCAGAACCGCATCAGGTCCCTTAGCAAGAAAAAGCGATAAAAACCAAAAATTAAAATATCCTAAATCACTTCCGTGGATTGACACGGTTGCATTTAACATATGACAACAGCCTTTAAACCCCTAGGTTGCCACTAGTGGGCCGAGTTTGAGTCTCGTGAGGGTTTTCAGTAATGATACCCACAAACATTGAACTAAATGTGAAAATTAAAAGAAATAATAAAAACAATCAACTTAAAAAACTAAAATTACAACAAAATCAAAAATTAACTTTTAAGAATAAAAGAAAAAAACATATCACAAAAATGTCTCATACTTTTTAATCTCCTTTAAGATCATAATTAAAATCTCAATCATAAGTTATTTTAATCTCTTTAAACAATCATGATTTATTATAATAATTAGTCGAAATCATTTTCATATTTCATATAAAAAAATGTATCAATTTAATTTCACCCAATTTCAGTGTCTAGAATCCGAATTCGCTTCGACTCTATTCCTTACTAGTCAATACTCTCAAAACACTCTTTGAATCCATGGCTGGTTCAAACACTCATACTAATTTATATGCGAAAGAGTTGATGTATAGAAATGAACTAATATGTTCGCATATGTATAAAGAATAAAGGCTCAAAGTGTTATTTTAACATTGATCTCATGAAAGGAATCAAATGTATAAATTATAAAGATATCATATATAAAAATTATTTTCATGCATAAATCAAACTCATTAAGAAAGAATTTCAAGATATATGCCTTTTAGAAATGAAGAGAGTGCAATGACTTTTTAGGGAATTATTTCCTATATCCTTCTTTTGTAATTATCCTTTACTCACAACTTTGTATGCAATGTAGGTCATAGTGTGTAGATTATACTATATATTCTTTACCTCTCTATTTTTTCTGAAGATATTTCTCAATATATATTTTAGAAAGTCAACCCATGTACAGATTGCACATTTGTTTTTTGGATTTTGGTGAGTGGTTAATTTTTGTGGCTTTTCTGTTTGATCTTGGTTTAGGTAACCCTAGATATGTTTTTTTTGTAGCAGTCATGCATGAATGAAATATAAGCATATACTATCAATTTCTACTCAAATCATTTAATCTATGCAAAAATAATAATAAAAAATATACGATACTCTATTTAAGATGAGAAAAAATTCATACATTCAATGCTAATACCTATAGTGATCATCTAAAAATTTGAAGAAATAAGAAATGTGTTTGGAGTAAAAAAAACATATATTTCACTCTGAATAAAGGAAATTAGGCTCAAATTATATCTCACAAAGGTAGTCTTCACTAGGGGCATACTTTGAGGGTTCTAGGTAACCCACATCTAGGTGCAAATCAAATAATTAAGGCATAAAAACACAATTGTACCTAGATTAAACAAAGCAACTACTTTGAGGGTTTTATTAATTTTTTTTTTGTTTTGTTTTTTTTAAAGATAAAATAACATAATCAGTATTAACCAAGAGTGCTCTGGCAGGAAAGAATGGTGGTGCAAAGGCTCCTTAAAAACCATCCTCTTAGACAGAACAACGTTCCCAGGAAAGACTAGTGGCACAAAGGCTTCCAAGAACTAGTCTCCTAGATAGAACTCCCTTATATCTTTACTTTTCATGCTATTAAAATTAAGTTAATTAAGTTAAGTTAAGTAAAAAATTTAAGTTAATGAAAATCTAATTAAGTTAATTAAGTTAAGTGAAGTAAAAATCGAAGTTAATTAAGTTAATGAAAATCTAAGTTAATTAAAAAGTTAATTTAATTAAGTTAATTTAATTAAAAAAAATTAAGTTAATGAAAATATAAGTTAATTAAAAAGCTAAGTTAATTAAGTTAATTTAAGTTAATTAAAAATCTAAATTAATTAAGTTAGTAAAAACATAAGTTAATTAAGTTAAATGAAAATTAAGAAAGAAAAAAAGTTAAATATAGAAAAATAATTAAAATTAAAATTAAAATAATAAAATAAAATAGAATAAAAATAAAATAAAATTGAAAAAAAGTAAAATAAAATAAAATTGAAAAAGGTAAAAGAAAATAAAATAAAATTTTTTATATTTAAAAAAAAATTAAAATTAAGATTCTAATAAATAAAAAAAACCTTAAAATTAAATGAAAATTAAAAAATTAAGTTTTTATTTTTTTATAATTTTTTTTTTATTTTTTTTTATTTTTTTTATTTTTATTTTTTTATTTTTTTTATTTTTATTTTATTATTATTTATTTTTATTATTTATTTTTATTATTATTTTTCTTTAATTTAATTTAATTTTTTTTAAATTAAATTTTTTTATTTATTTATTAAGAAATCTGAAAAAAAAATTTATTTTTTTCAAAAATAATAATTTATTATTATTTTTTTATTTAAAATTTATTTAAGTTTTTTTTTAATTTTAAATTTCAAAATTATTTTACTATTAATGCTATAATTTTTTTTATTTTTTTAAATATTTATTTTTTATTATTTTTTTTTGAAATTTTAAATTTTTATTTGTATTTATTTATTCATTAAGAAATTTTAAATTTTTTTTATTTTTTTTACTATTTATGAATGGTAAGTTTTTTTTTTACAATTCGTGAACGGTAAAATTTGTTTATTTCATATTTCAAATTTCTAAATTATTTTACTATTTACGTTATAATTATTATAATTATTATTATTTTATTATTTTATTATTTATTATTTATTATTTTATTATTTTATTATTTTTATTATTTCTTATGAAATTTGAAATTTGAAATTTGATTAATTTTTTTTATTTTTTTATTTTTTTACAAAAAAAATCATAATTATTTACAAGACAAAAATATTTTTAAAATTTTGATAAATAAATTAAAAACGATATTTCTTCCCCGGCAACGGCATCAAAAACATACATATGTTTTCATATCAACTAACGTGTAGAATTGATAGAAAAGCAACAACGTTTCTATATGGCAATCGACAAAAACCATTTTTTTTCCAAACCCCTACCTACTCAGAATCCCTTTTTAATATGAACTTTAGTTAGAGAAGTGAGAACCAAAGATCAATATTGAAATCTCAACTAGGATTGTTCCAAACCAGATCGTAAAATGAAATAAAAAGAGCACCTTGACCCACTATCTATATAGAGAGAGGAAATAAATGTATCAAGAAATAAAGGTAGACACCACCCTTAAGATTGGGGGGAGATTGTGAGTGATAAATCAAGTTTGAACATCACAAGATTGCTCTTGATAAATTCATATAAAGTTCTTAAAAGAACCATAGACAAAACTCTCATAAAAGGTACATTCAAAGTTGATTAATCGATTACACTTTATATACCTGAAAATTATAACCTGAAATTACAAAAAATACTTCTTGAAAATTATAACCTAAAATTAAAACCTAACTAATATTCTAGAAATAAAATATTAAATAATAATGCTAGAAAATTAATAAAAAACCTATCAGATAAAGTAAATATTAAATCTTATTAAATAAACTTTGAAACTAAAAAGGCATTTGTTTGTCAAATTTCTGGGTGCCAATTGAAAGCTCTTATCCAACCTATTATTCTTCCAAATTTGATATATATATATATAACTAATGTAGCCTAATGACATAGGATTTTAGCAAATGTTGAATCACTTCAATAGAATATCAAATGACAAATATATGGAAATAATGCTAACAACTCCTCAATGAAACACTAATTCCAAATTGGAATTTTACTTGAATTTTACTTGTGATCCACACCTAAACTCTTTTATTCAGCCCACTTAATTGCTTTAATGACACATCTAAGCTTAAATAACATATCCAAGCTTGTGTAAATCTTATGAACCATGGACCAATTAGCCCATTGAGTGTTTCTTTGATCTTCTTTATGCGCCAATAAATCAAACAAATACCTATTCTTTGGGCTTTTTGTATCGTATGATTATCCCTTTCTTTAAGAGGATTCATCTCCAAATAGTCAAAATTAGGACTCCTTGATCTCTTGGCTTAAGGATGTGAAATTGGTGGTCCGAAAAGAAAGTAAATTTGATGCTTGAACCTTAAGACATCAATTTGTTGCTTAATTTCAATAAAATAAACTTGTTTTATGACATTTAAATTCAACTAAGAGAAATAAAACTCAAGAAAGAAAAGAATTCATCTCTAGCGTAAACGTTTTTGTTTTCTTCATCCTTTTTTTTTACCTCCCTTTTCAATGTTCTCTTCCTTTTTTTACTATTTTCTTCCCTCATCTCTTTTATTTCTCTCTTATTTTTATTCAACTCTTCTTTCTTTGTCTTATTTTTCAATTATATTTTTTTTCCATTTTCTTTTTTACTATTTTATTCACTTATATCATTTTTACCATCTTTTTTTTAAATCAATCACTCTCTTTTTTGTACTCTCTTTTTAACTCACCATCTCTTTTTAGGTACAAGGCAATCTTCTTATTTATTATAATCTGAGGATAACTAATGTCTTTAAGCATAAAATCTCACAACAAGGTAATCTTTTGAATATTTATTTTTCATATTAGCACTAGCATTGTCTACCAAGCTAGTCATCCTTTCCATTTGCCTATTCACTTGGTCCATATGCAAATTCATCCCCACAAGCTCCCATAATATGAGTTGCAACATAAAGCTTTTGTCCACTTGTATTTCTTCATTGGATGAATCTCCTAAAGACATGGTAAACAACAAAGAAAATAACCATAACACAAATTATATTATCAAGATCTCTCTCTCTCTTTCTCTTTCTGTGCGCGCTTGCCAAATGTGTTGTCTTTCTTTAAGGATAGAAAAACATAAAATAATACAAAGGATTCAAGGAAACAAAATAATGACATGAAATAAAAATAAAAATGATAGATTAATATGATTTAGAGCCAAGATCTGATACCAAATGATATGAACCTAATCTAGAGAAGGGAGACTCGAAGGTCAATGTTGAAATCTCAATTAGGATCATTCCAAATCATGTCATAAAGTGAAATGAAAAAAGAACCTTGACTCACTATCTATATAGAAATAGGAACTAAAGGTAACAAGAAATAAATGTAGATGCCACACTGAAGATTGGGAAAAGGGTTATTGGTGATAATGAATCAGCCCAATAAGTGCTTCTTCGAGCTTCTTGGATAGTATCTCTTTCTTCTCTTTCGCTCATGTACCCAAACCCCCACCTATGGCCACCGTAATCCAACACCTGTATGCTGCCCTATTTGTCGATGTTCTTCCTTTTTCCTTTGGTAGCTTGATGAGTTGTTCCATCTTAGGTCCACCCATTCTAGTGCTTCAATCCTCCATCATAACTCACCATTTTCTTTCACTTGGTTCCTTCTTCTAATTTCTCGCTTGGTTCCTTCTTCCTTCTTGAAAGTGTTTTTATGAACTACTTTGTACTCATCATTCATATTTCTATAACTTTTATATTTTATCTAAATTTTAATTTATTTTATTAAATCATGTACATGTTTTCTTGATTTAGTGTTATACATTTTGTGTTATTTTAAACTGTTCATTTTTGTCTAAGGGACATTTAATATACAAGTATTTTTCTACTTTAATGTTTATATAATTTTTTTATATTTTATTCAAATTTAAATTTTATTTTTGTAAACAAGTTCTTAAATACATGTATTAAAATATAATATATCTCATTCAATTAGGTAAATATTAATAATATATATATATATTGTTGTTAAAGTTACAATGTTTATATATTGTTATTATTATTAATTGTTCAGATATTTGTATATATGTATAAGATGTAATAATTGGTATTATAATAATTTATAAATTTTATTTAATAAGTTACAATTTGTATTTGTGATTAATACATGTTGTGTAATTAATGTGATTAATTATTTCATAAAAATTAGACAAATTTTAAACGTTAAAGTGAAGAATTGAACCCCGTTATATTTTTTTAGTATAAACTTTTTTAAAATTTGCTCGTAGTAACAATAATAGTAAAATTTATATGATTCGATGTATGTGTTCATTGTAAAAATGATAAATTTCTGGATATTGATGATGTTCAATATCTTCGTAATGATATTCTTTTGAGTTATAAGTGTTGGTATTATCATGGAGAAAAAATGATAATCATAGAGAAAATATTTAAACTCATGGAGAAGAGATTGAAAAAGTCTAAACACCTGGTACATAATCAAGGAAACGTGATACTAATACCTTAGGGCTCACCCAACTTCTACTTGCAACAAAAAGGTAAGTAGCACAAGTAAATTATCAGGAAATAGAAAATATATGAAAGAAACAATCAATTTAAATTTCAACAATCAAAAAAGAAATATGAATAACCAACAAATAATATGCCAAAAACATGCATTGCATACAAGCAAGTTAATCAAGAAAGTTGTGAAATCTTAGTGCTTAAGATAAGCTTGACTACTAAATTATGGTTGAACTATGTCTTTCACTTTAGAGAGACACCTAGTTTTGAGAGGGTTACCTAGTATTATGTATGAAGCTACCACAATGAACGGAGAGAACTACCTCAAAACTATTGTGAAAGTCATCATACTAGGTTTTTAACTCGTGCATATTTTCCTTCACAAAAGAAAAATAAAATAATAAAGGAAATATATTTACAAAAAGTAATTGAATGTACAAAAAGAAAGAGGCACAAATTATTATTGAGCTTTTTAGAATGTATGCTCCTCTTTTTAGTCATTTAATACATTGCATACTTGTTCAACCTATTTTTCATTAATTCATGATTATATTATTTATTTTTATTATAAAAATGAAGAAAGAGTTATTGAGCATTAATTAAAAATATATGAAGGGGGAGAGTCATTGATTGAAAATTTTCTTTGATAAATATTATACATAAAGGGAGAACACATTCAATATTCAAGTTTATTCACATTGAGGAGTAATACTTAAATGTTCTATTTTTTATTACTCGCACTGAATTTTTTTTTATTTTCTTATTGTTATATGCGTTGAACTATTGAATAATTAGTCTATGAGAACAAGTTGTTTGGTATTTTATGTTTTTTTCTTTTCAGTATACAGATGAGCTTTCGAGATTCAAGAAAATATGATTTCATCAGATTATAGGATAATTCCACTATGTAAAAATTTATTTTTCCTATAAGCGTCATGAATGGGAGAGAGGTTTGTCATACGAATATGCCAAAGGGAAAGATTGTAAGATTTATATGAGTGTTGGCAATATTTGTGATCAAAATATACAAATGTAATTTTAATTTATTGATGTGTCTTTCAAGAATATTTAAGCCAAAGAAATTATCGAGTTCCAACTAACACATATCAGGTATGTCTCTATTCTTATGCATGTTAGATTTCATATCAGACACATAGGAACATTTTAAATTTTGGCTACTTGATTTATCAAGACATGTCTAGATCAATCGAGGTGTGTAGATTGATCGAGAATCACTCTACTCAGTTTAAAAAGCCTTGAATTAATTTTTTATTTAACTAGATTGATCAAGTATTTAATGGTCAATCAATCGAGCACTAGATCGATTGATTAATTGTCTAGATCGATCTAACCTGGTCATAATTAATTATTTATTACACTAGATTGATTGAGAATTGATTGGATTGATCGAGAAAGTTTTGATCTTAGTATTGGATTGATTGATAAGGATTTCAATCAATCGAACTATGTGTTCGATCGATCGAGCATATGTTAGATTGATCGAGCGATCAGGGCTTCAACTTTAAAACCTATGTCTAGCTCAAAAACGAATTAGTTTTTTACTATATTTTCCTCATTCTTTAAAAATCTTTTAATTGATTTTATGGACAGAATAGTAATATTACTTTTGACCTAGTGCTTCAAAATATTCCATTTAAACAAACCAAAGCACACAAATTTATTAACCACATAAGAGCATTATTATTTTAATCTTAATCTGTCTCTTCCTCTTGTTTGATAAAAACTATTCAATGAGACTTTTTCATTTAGTTAATTTATTAAACATTTTTTGGTTTTGTTTGATTGATTAGCAAGCCTACAATATTTGAGATATTGTGATTAAATTGATTGTTCTAAGGTTGCTAGTTATTTTGATTTATCTGATATATTATTAAATCATCTAATTTGGGTTATTCATTATTAAATCTACTCTAGGACACATATTTTTACTTGTGTTATTGGGTTAATGTTTTAGGTACTGGTTGAACGAGTTATGTTGATTGTGTGACTCAAGTTATTGGAACGTTGGTCCAAATCCATACACTTTGATTGTAGAGACTATGACATAAAGCATTGGCATGGAAGTAGATTACTTGGGGGCTTTATGTTAGTGGGTAATATAATACCTAGCCTTATAATTGAACCTTATTTTTTACAGTGCATAGTTAGGTTGTTTGGTAAACCAGTATTTTTCCACTTAGATAATTGATGTGGCTTAGGTTGTTTTTACTTCAATATATCATGTGTTAATTTATATTTTCATATTACTTTATTTAAAAGTGATTCCATGCCTGACCATCTAAGAAAATTTTAATATTCTACTAAGTATCTATTCACCCCTATCTATAACCAAATAGAAATTTTTATAGGGATTGGTAAATATTAGTTCTATTAAGTTCTATTAAATGGGTAAAGAACTTGTTGCTTAGCATTTTTGAAGATTAATGATTTTGCATAAATCACTTATTTTCGTGTATCATTTCATGTTTTTGCAAGATGAAAAAATCTTATGTTTCCTACTTCTTTTATGTGTTGATGATGCCCACATTGTTGGATCATAATTTAATGACCACTTTATTTTCCTTACGATGTTCTCTTATGGCCAAGTATTTGATGTCGAGGTGCTTACTACGACTACCACTTTTGTTCTTCTTAACCATAAACATAGTAGCTAAGTTGTAACAGTACAATCTCAATGGCTTAGAAATAGAGTAAACTATTCTAAGCCCAGGAAATGTAACTCTTCAACCATACACCATATGATGTAGCCTCAAAATATGACACGAACTCGACCTCTATAGTAGAAGTAACAGTCAAGGTCTGTTTCGCACTCCTCTAAAACACGGATCCACTAGAAAGTATGAAAATATAAGCAGATGTTGATTTCTATGAATAAACATAGCTAGCGAAGTCCACATTGTAATAGCCAATCACTTCCAAATCTTTGATTCATCTATATATAAGCATGTAATCCTTTGTCCCTTACAGACCAAGTGCTCACCATTAATAAAGGAGAATCCTTCAAGTTGTTTCATGTAAACCTCTTCCTCTAGGTTAACATTAAGGAAAACTGTTTTCATATCTATTTGATGCAAATCCAAGTCAAAATGGGCAACCAATGACATAATCACACGAAGTGAATCTTTCTTATAAACAGGAAAGAATGTCTTTGTATAGTCAATTCCTTCCCTTTGAGTGAATCCTTTGGCAATGAGTCTTGTCTTATGTCTCTCAATGTTGCCTTATGAGTCTTTATTTGTCTTAAAGACCCATTTACATCCAATGGCTTTCACACCATCAGGCAACTTAATAAGATCCCAGACTCTATTATACGCCATATAATCCATCTCTTCTTTTATGATATTATACCATAAGTTTGAAACCTCAGAACTCATAGCTTGTGAAAACCTCTCAGGATCATTTTTAGCTCCAACATTGTAGTCACACTCTTGTAGATACATAACATAGTCACTAGGAATCTCCGATTTCCTTACTCTAGTAGATATTCTTAATGTTGTATCAACATTCTCTTGAGGAGTAGGATAATGTTGTTCAATTTGTTGTTCAAAAACTTTAGGCATCTGTTGAACTTCAGCATCTACTGGATCAAGATCAATAGCTTATGTTACTTCCTAGACTGGTTCTTCAACACATATTTGTACTCGAGGCACGTTGTTAATAACAATGATGAGTCCATTATTTGAACTGGAACATTGAGCATTTGAATGATCTTTCTCAAGACCAATTCCTTGGGATCGATCGCTCTCACTAATCAAGTCATTCTCAAGAAATTTTGCATTTCTTTATTCAACAAACCTAGTGCTATGAGATAAACAATCAAACCTATATCCCTTAGACCTTTCAACATATCTAATGAAATAACCATTTATGGTCCTTGGGTCTAGCTTCTTCTCTTATGGATTATAAATCATCACTTAAGACAAGCATCCCCAAAAGTGCATATGTCAAAAACTCAATTTCCAACCTTTCCATAATTCAAATGGTGTCTTTGAGACAACCTTGGTTGGAACTCAATTTAATATATACACAACCATCTTTAAAACTTTAGTCCACAAGGATTTAGGAAGATTGGATTAGCTAAGCATACTTCACACCATGTCAAATAATGTTTGGTTTCTTCTTTCTACTACACCATTATAGTCTAGTGAACTAGGGATAGTGTATTGCGAAAATATCTCGTGCTCTTGAAGAAACTTAGCAAACAGACCAGGAGCTTATCCATTCTCAATATATCTACCATAATATTCACCACCTCTATCTGATCTCACAAACTTTATTTGCTTTCCACATTATTTCTTTACTTTAGCCTTAAAGATCTTGAAGGCATTTAGTGTTTCATTCTTACTATTAAGCAAGTTGAGACACATATATTGTGAGTAATCAACTATGAAAGAGATGAAGTACTTATCAAGGTATGCATCCATATCTGGACTACAAATGTCTATGTGTATGATTTCCAATAATTTAGAGCTCCTCTTGGCACCGTTCTTTGACTTATTAGTCTGCTTTCCCTTAATATAGTTCACATGTGTCTCAAAATTATTTAATTAATATTAAAAAAAATAATTTGGACCTCGTCTAATGACATTTTCATACCAAAAATAGAAAATCAAAAAATATCAATTTATATCTTTAATAAAATAAATAATATGAGCAAGCATAATTAACTTCATTATTATATCCTTCAATACTCCACTATTATTAATGATAAAAATTTGCATGATTGTTTATTGAATCTATATCTATTTTTATTTTTTTATGTTAATAGATTAGAAAATAAAACTAAAATATCGTGACAGGATATTTAGGATTTAATTTCTATAAAATGATTCGTGCACTTGCGAGAGTTTTAAAAATATAAAACCAAAAGGGAAGCAAGATCAATATTTACAATGTCAGTCTTGTGCTCATAAGGAGCTTCACTAAAGTTGCTAGTATTTTTTTGAAAGAAAAGTTGAATTTGAAGAGACAAAAGCATCCCAAACCGTACAAGCTATAATGGCTGAATGATTGTGGAGAAGTGGAGGTTAATAAACAAGTTTGAGTTCCTTTTTCAATTAAAAAATATTAAGATGAGGTTCTTTGTGATGTGGCATCGATATATGTTGGTCATATAATTCTAGGCTAACCATGGCAGTTTGATAGGAGGGTATCAAATGATAGGTACAAAAATCACTATTCTTTTGAAATGGACTACCGAAAAGTGGTATTAGCCCCTCTCAAACCTTTGCAAGCTTATGATGACCAAATTAGGATAGTAGGAGAGTGCAATATGAGGGAAAAAAAGTGTGAGAAAGAGGAAAATAAAAAAAGAGCAAGTGAGGTAGATAAAAGTGAGCAAAAAAGAGAGAAGACTGAGCAAAAAATAGAAGAAAGTGAGCAAAAAAGAGAGAAGAGTGAGCAAAAAAGAAAGAAAAGTGAGAAAAAAAGTAGATAAAAATAAAAGAATGAGTGCATTTGTTGAAAAATAAGAGATTATGAGTGCAATGATTTGAAGGAAACAAGTACTTGTACTTATGTACTATGATGTATATCTTTTTACTAACGATCTTAACTCATCTTTGCCTAGTGCTGTTATATCTTTATTATAGGAATTTGAAAATCAACTTCTTAAAGAGATTCCCCATGGATGACATCCTTTGAGAGGAATTGTGCATCAAATAGACTTCACAAATGGATCCATTATACCAAATCAACCTACTTATAGAGCTAAGATTATAGGAAAAATCTTTTCAAGGAAGAATGGAATAATGGAAAATGAGGTGCTGATTAAGTTAATGTTCGCAAGTGCTAATCAAGTTGATGTTTCCAAATATTCTCAAGATCTTTTGCAAGGAATTGGCAGTCCAATGACTAGGGAGAGATTTGAAATATCAACTTGGGTGCAAGGGTTACTTTAGGAAGCAATTTTTGTTTTAACTAATTGTATGTCTTTTATGTTTAGCAATTTTTATTTTAGTTAATTGTGGGCTTTTTATTTTAAATCCTATAGTCTTTTATTTTTTAAAGTTGGATTTGGTCCAATCCACCACTAAATAAAGCCTATATTGTCTAAAGCTTTTATATTAGGGTCTTGCTTATAAAAGAGCACCTATGTAATTTGGAGGCAACAACGAATATCATCCTCTTATGTTCTTGATTGAATGCTTGAATTCAACTTATTAAAGGGAGTGATCATCCTTTGTGGCATTTTCAACATGTTCTTAGCAAATCAATCATTCTCATTTCTTTGAGTTCATGTGTTCCTAGGGTTATTTGACTAGAGGGTCTACATCACAATACTTGGGGAAGTATTCAAGATTTTAGGACTTGAGAACAACTCGAGAAGAGCACTCAACACTTAGAAACGTTTTCAAGATTTCAAGACTTCAAAACCACTTGAGTGGAGAACTTGACACTATGAAGAGTTTTCAATGTTTGAAGACTTTAGAACAACATGGAAACATAACTCGACACTTAGAACAATTTTTGACATCTTCAACATAAAACATAGAAGTCAAGAAGAAGAAGTATATCACATAAGTGGGGAAGTGAGCATCAATGTCTGGAGTTCAGGTCATTGTAAGAGCACGTTACTGTGCCAAAAAAACGATAATTTCTAGTCATCACACCCAAGGCCACAATCGACTGGAATCCATCTATCCATACCAAAAATGATCGATCCTTGGCCCCCCAATAGCCTAGCCACCTAGCCACTAAGTAGTCACTGTCAGATTGCCACCATTGATTATGCCCTTGTTCATCTATCCTTAATGCCATCCCATACTACACATGCCTAGTTTTTTTCTTGTGTTATCATTTGTTTTGTAGAGTGCTTTCCAAAATTTCTTTGGATTAACACCATAATGCGATGCCATGTGCACTCTATGCCATCAAAGATCCTGCAATTCTAGATCTCTAACATCCTTCACTAAAGGATCAAAAATATGACCTAAAATTTCTCAAAGATTAACAACATGTGATAAGTGTTTCCCAATCAGCCACTTCTTCAATGTGACACCAAGTATGACTTTATGTCCAAACACATTTTCTATGACAATAGAAAAATTTGCTAAGAGTTGCCTTAAAAAATTTGGTTAAGTGTTCACTACTAAAAAATTTGACATTTAAGTCGATATGTAAAGTTATTTTTGGAAAAAATCAACTTATAATGAATTTAAAGTCGGTTCGGTGTAGAACAGACGCTACACATAGCGTCAGTTGACATGTCAAATCGACGCTATACGTGAACGTAGCATCGGTTCTACGTGGCAACCGACGCTACACACATGATAGCGTCGGTTCACCACGTCAACCAATGCTACTATTCTGTGAACAGTAAATCTGGGAACAGTTATTTAATTAAAAAATCAAATATCAAAAATACATCTTAAATTTGAATTTAAAATTTATAAAATAAAATAAAAAATAATTTTTAATTTAATTTTTATTTTAAATTTCACTACCTAAATAAATAAAAAATATTAATAATTGATTCAATAAAAATTTGAAATAAAATTTTAATTTAATTATTAAATTTCAATAAATAATATTTAATTAAAAAATTAAAAATTAAAAATTAAAAAATTAAAAAATTAAAAAAATTAAAAAATTAAAAAATTAAAAAATCAAAACATTAAAAAAATTAGAGTTCATACTTACCGCGACATAAAAAAAAAGTTCGCCGCGAGGCCAGTAAAGAAAAATTAAAAATAATATAAAAAAATTAACTATGTAATAGCATGAAAAGTAAATATCTAAGAGAATTTTATCTAGGAGACAAGTTATTGGAAGCCTATGTGCTACTAGTTTTTCCTCATAACGTTACTCTGTCTAATAGGATGGTTTTTAAGAAGGCTTTCTCCCACCATTCTTTCTTGTGAGTACTCTTGGTTAAAACTGATTATGTTATTTAACTAAAAAAATAACTTAACTTTTTTATATAATATTTTTGTATTAAATACTATGTATATTTTCTCTAAATTATTTTATAGTTATTTTTTTATTCTTTTTATTTTTAATTCACGGGTGTTTTAAATTTATGCTTTCGATAGTCTATGCATAGTAGGAGATCTTTAGGAAATAATCTCACACCATACATAGATAATATTCATAAATTTAAACAATTGTTCACAATGATGGATTTTAACCATTAGCTTATTTTTGAGCCAAACACAAAACCAAGCCTTAATCCTCCACGGAACCAATAGAAATGGGAGAAATCCCACATGTTAGGGAAACCACTGTGAAAGAGTTTGCACAGCCAGATATTGGCATGGTAACTGCCTCTATCCAGTTGGGTGAGGCTGCTCGGAATTATGAATTGAAAAATATTCATTTTTCTATTCTTCTATCATTTCTTGGGCTGCCTAATAAAGACTCACTTTCTTTCATTAGGTAATTTTATTCAACAATCTAGGCTTTTTTCCTCGATGCTCTTATTGAGGACCAACTAAGAATGAGGTGTTTTTCCTAAAACTTCAAAGACAGGGAAAAGGTGTGGTTAATGTCACTTCCTTTAGGTTTCCCGATGTCTTGGGAGGAGGTCTACAACAAATTCATGGGAAAATTATACTCCCATTAGAAGACATCAGAGTTGAGAGTGAAGATTGCTACTTTCTCTCAAATGGAAGGAGAGCCTTTCCACGAAGGTTGGGAAAGGTTCAAGCTCTTTCTCACTCAATGCCCCATCATAGCTCCTCTATAGTTATAGAACTAGTTCTTTTATGATGCACTCACATAGTAATTCTAGTTCATCGTTGACAACACTACTAGAGAAGCAATGGGAGAGAAGACTTCCTTAGAAACTTACAATCACTTTGAGATGTAGGGTGCTAATTCCCAACAGAAGAGCACCAGAGTAAGACAGGCTTGAATTCATGAAATAGATTCCAGTACCAAGGTACAATTGTAGCTTGCACAATTGATAGAGCAAGTTGCGCTTCTCTCTACATAAGCCATTTCCAACTTAGAGCAATATGGTGTGTGTAAAAATTAGGGACATAGTGCTAATTCATGTCCATTTCAAGGAAAAGAAAATGCTGGACTTGAGTAGGTCAATGTATTGGAAAGGTACCAACTAAGACCCATATATGATCCCAATGAAAACACTTATAATCATGGGTGAAGGAATCATCCTAATTTCACATGGAGGTAAAACAACCTTTCATTTGCCCAGAATTCAAACTAACAGGGCCATCAATTCCACCAATAACAACAACGAAATCTTCCTAGCAAGCCAACCTAGGAATATAAATTGAATGCTTTTATTAAAGTTAGTAAAGATAACTCAACGGTTGGACTCTGTGGAGGTGATGAGTGCTCAAAAAGCACTAAAATAACCATGATTTTATGCAAATTAATTGATTAAAAATATATATATATTTATATGTTTTATCATATATTTATATAAATTTGTCTTTTTCGGAATCACGGGTATTTTTATTGTTTTTCAGGTATTTTGGTTTAAAAATGCAACTTAAAGACTCAAAGAGGAATACTGGAAGCAATACATCACAAATATATTAATAAATAAATGCGTAAAGGTCGACAAATATGGAAAAATTGGACAAAGTGGGTCAAAAAGGTCAAAAATGTCAAAAAGGAGAAAAACGCACCGCCCAGCCGCCGCGCCCCAGCATCCAGCTCCGCCCCAAACTACGCGCGAGGTTACTGTTCATGCGTGCAGCACTGCGTGTGGGTTACTGTTCATCCGCGCGTGTCGACACTCATTTTTCACGTGCAGCCGCCCCATGACGTCATGCTGACGTCATCAATGACGTCAGCATTTCCATTACGCATTTTTACATTTTTTTAACATTTTTTACTTATTTTTTCTCTCCATCCTCACCTATAAATACCCCCCTTCCCTTCACTTCAAAACACACCTAAAAATACCTCCAAATACATTCTTTTCTCTCTTTTCTTAGATTTTTAGGATTCTTTAGTTTTTCTTATGTTTTCTTATGTTTTCTTAGTTTTTAGTTTTTCTTAGTTAATTTCTCTTAGATTTAGAGTTCTTCCCTTTTTGGGAAGAACTAGTTATGTTTTTGTAATATTTTAGCTCTTTGATTCAATAAATGGGAGTGCAAATTCCGCTTGGAGTTTTTGGCAACGGGAATAGCGTCGAAGTTACGTAAGGATTTTATTTTCTTCTGATTATTTTTATGCTTTATTCTTACATGTTATATTTAATTTGTCTGTGGTTAAATTTAAGCGTCTTTGTTTTAGTAAACATGATGTAATAATGACGTTGTTATGCTTGCGAAATATTAAATAGGTAAAAATCTCTAAAATGAATTGATTTTATTTTTATTCATGATTTTATATTAAGAATGTTAGAGAGAAATATATTATTTTTCATTACAAACTTAAACACGAAAATTAGATTTTAAGGTTTAGTTATCGATCGATTTAGAGTAGTGCTCTTTTATTTGATGGTACAATCGGGTAGTTAGAGTGAAGCTCTATTTCAAAAGTTTTTATAAGAATTATTATCTGAAAATGTATTGACGACATGTTTTCGGTAGTGATTTTAAAACGTGAAAGTTAGTACTCGGATAACTAAATTCTTAGGTTTAATTTGGACACCTTGCATAAAGTTTAAACTGTCTAACCCCACCAAAGGTGGCATTTAAATGGTTCATTTTCAATCCCTTAGAAAAATGAATTAATTTAATTAACCAAATTAGTTATCAACCCCACCCATAGGTGTTAATTGATTTGTTTAGTTAACAAAGAATATCTAACCCCACCAAAGGTGGTATTCATACAAAAAAAGGGAGAATCAATAAATATCAATTCATATATTTAATAACCTAAATAATACGAGCAAGCATAATTAACTTAGTTATTATATCCATAAATACTCCACTATTTATAAAAGATAAAATTTGCATGAATGTTTATTGAATCTATGTTTAATTTTCTGTAAGTAGATTAAAACACAAAAAACCCAAAATATCGTGACATGATGTTTAGGATTTAATTTCGTTTTTAAAAGTTTGAATAATAAATTAAAAACCACATACATTCCTTCCTTAGATCGACCTTGGGAGTATACTTATCATTTTCTACGAAATGATTCGTGCACTTCTTGAGAGTTTTATAAATATAAAACCAAAGTATTGGCAGGATCGGCGATGCCGGTTTTCGCTCATCAAGTTTTTGTTCATCAAAGTATTTGGCGATCACGATTCTGCTCATCAGGAGGCTTCAATTAAAAAGGTGGAAGTCCAAGTTGAATAGTTCGTAGAGCATTTACAAAAACAATTAAAGACTAACTGAGTTCAATGAAGAGTATATAAAATTTAATAATATGAAGACGTTAGATCTTTAAATTGTTGGAATCTCCTGTGTAACGTCTTACTAAAAGACAATAAATTTTAGTCCTGGATGAGAGATCACCCATTTTTTTATTTCATTTATGTAATCGTATTTATTTAAATAAAAGAGAAGTTTTTTTAATTGTTCATTTTTTTATTTATGTTCTTTAAATTTTTGTATAGTATTTAATTTTCTTTTTTGTATAGTAGTTTTCTTTTACTTCTAATAGTACTTAGACAAAACTTAGGTCCCCTACGTTCTTAAAACTCTAAACTTAGTCTTAGCATATAAAAAGTAGAAATCTTTTTAAAATATATACATTTTATTCAACTAGGATCCCTTTAGAAGATGAACGTTGATACTCAAGATAAGGAGATTCATTTTCAAGTATGAGAAGTCCTTCCTTTTACGATATCCTTAATGATGACGCCTTAAATTTAATTAAAGATTTCTATGTTATTGTGCAAATCTTTCCACTGCAGGGAATTGATAAAGACGAGCTTAGGATAAGATGTTTTCCATGCACCCTCAAGGATAAAACTTGGTCATGGTTCATGACTCTACAACTGGGTTATTTGACTACTTGGGAGGAAGTCTACGATAAGTTTATAGTTATATTCTATTACAATTAAAAGATTGTTGACTTAAGGACAAAGAGAGAAACGTTTACATAAATGGATGAAGAGCCCTTTCACGAAACTTAGGAAAGATTCAAAATTCTTTTCATTCAATTTCCGCACTATAGCTTTCCATTACAACTACATAACCAATTATTTTATGATGGATTGACACTACAGAGTCAAAACATGGTTAACAATGCTACTAGAGTAGCTATAGGAGAAAAGACCATAGTAGAAACCTTTGAGCTTTATGAGTTGTTAGGTATTAGTTTCCAACAAAAGAGTAGTAGAAAAATAAAGGCAAGAGTTAGTGAAGTTGGCTCTGAGAATGAAAAGACTTTGTAACTTGCTGAATTGTTTAAGCAACTACAACTTCTCACTTCCCATTAATTGTCAAAACAAGAGGTATGTGAAAATTGTTATTCAATAGGCCATAATGCTAATAATTGTTTATAAGCTTGTGATTCTAGTGTTGAAGCCATGGAGAAAGTCAATTCTTTTCAGAGATATCATCCTAACACCTATAATCCCTCTAACCATTCATGGGAACTAAGAAATTACCAAGCCTACACACAATTCCAAACACAAATCCCAAATGAAAACTACCATTACCTACTAAATCAATCTTTTAAGCCAACCTTGGAGGATAACTTGAATACTTTTATTCAAGTTAGTTATGAAAACCAATGGATGAATAATCAAAGGTTGAGCTCCTTAGACACAAGTGCTAATCTTGAAAAACCTTTTGAGAATAACATTGGAGTCACCTAATGTTCCCAAAATTCAAAAGATACAGAACTACACCAGCTACAAGTACTATTCCCACAACAATTGAAGGAATCCAAACAAGATAAGCGATTCTATGATCTTTTTAAAATGTTTTCTAAAATAAATATTAATTTACCTTTGTTAGAAGTGATCATGAATGTTCCATCCTATGCTAAGTTTTTCAAGGAATTGAACACTAAGAAAAGGAGATATGAACTTAATGAACGAGTAGTAGAATCAGAAATTTCTAGTGCTATGCTTCAGCATCAACTTCCCCTAAATTTGAAAAACCCTAGAAGTTTTATCATAATAACTATGGCGAATAGGAAGGTGGCTAGAGCAATGCTTGATTTAGGAGCTAGCATAAATTTGATGCGCTACTCTATATTCTTACAGTTAGGTCTAAGAGACCTAAAACAAAAAAAATATGTCCTTCCAAATTGCAGATAGATCTCTTAAATATCCAAAGGGAATAGTTGAGGATGTGCTAATGCAGATAGAAAAACTAATCATACCTGTTGATTTTATTATTTTGGATATGTAAGAAAATTCAACTATGGATGGAGAACACACAATACATCTAGATAGACCATTTGTGGCAACCACTAAAAGTATTATTGAGGTCCAAGATGGAAATTTGACAATGATAGTCTTAGGAAAGACTATTCATTTCAAATTCTTTTACTCTTCACCTTTTCCTTCTATTTCTAACATTGATGAAATTTTAAATGTTGATCCTTTGGATAATCTTGTCCAAAGTACCTTTCTTTAGGATAGAATAGAAGACAAACTAGAAATAGCTTTTATACTTAAAAAGGTAGAAAAAGATCTAGATGAAAAGACAGAGGGGTACCTTGAAATTTTAGATAGTTCTTAACCAATAAGAAATCCTAGGACACCCTTAGAACTACCTAGTTCCCCATCTGGGAAAAAGGCCAATCCCTTTGAACTTGAATTAAAAAACTTACCTAGACATTTAAAATATGTGTTCTTGGGATAAGGACAAACTTATCCAACAATAATTTCTTCAACTTTGGATAAAACCAAGGAAGAAGAACTCATTAAAGTGCTTAATAAGTTTTAAAAATCCATATAGGTTATGGTATCAGGGATATTAGAGGCATTATTCCTGACATGTGTATGCATAAGATCAATTTGGAGAACGATTCTAAACCCATAAGAGAGGCACAAAGAATACTAAACCTTATCATACAAGAGGTGGTTAGTAAAGAAATTCTTAAACTCTTGGAAGTAGGAATCATTTACCCTATTACTGATAGTAAATAGGTTAGTCCAGTGCATGTGGTACCAAAGAATTCTGGAATACCAATCATTAAGAATGATAAAAGTGAACTAGTACCCACAAGGATAATCACTGGATGGAGGATACGTATAGACTTTCGGAAACTAAATTTATACACTAAAAAAGATCATTTTCCTCTTCCATTAATTGATCAAATGCTTGAAAGATTAGTTGGGCACGAATTTTATTATTTTCTAGATGGACTTTCTGGATACTATCATGTACCCATAGCACCTGAATATCAGGAAAAGACTACCTTTACATGTCCTTTTGGGAAATTTGCTTTTAGAATAATGTCATTTGGGTTATGCAATGCCTCTACCACATTCCAAAGATGTATGATGTGTATATTCTTGGACATGGTAGAAAAATTCATTGAAGTTTTCATGAATGATTTTTCTGTCTTCGGAATTTCATTTTATGATTGTTTACATAAATTGACTTTGGTTCTAGAAAGATGCATTGAATGCAATCTAACCCTTAGTTGGAAGAAAAGTCATTTTATGGTTCAACAAGGGATTTTGTTAGGATATGTGATTTCAAGCAGGGTATTGAAGTTGACAAGGCTAAAATTGAATTGATTTCCAAACTTCCTCCCCTTACATATGTAAGAGGCATAAGAAGCTTCTTAGTACATACAGGATTTTACAGATGATTTATTAAACAAATTTCAAAAATAAGTCTTCCCCTCTATAACCTGTTGTCAAAAGATGTTTATTTTGACTTCGATGAAAAATGCCTTATCGCATTTGATACTTTAAAACAAAAGTTTACAAATGCCCTTGTTATTATGGAACCAAATTGGTCTCTTCCTTTTGAAATAATGTGTGATACTTTCGATTATGCAATGAGAGCAATTTTGGGATAGGAGTGGAAAAATGTCTGCATGCCATATACTATAAGAGCTAAACACTCAATTAGGCCCAAATTAATTATTCCACCACTGAGAAAGAATTATTGGCTATTGTGTTTTCTTTAGACAAATTTAGGTCTTATTTACTCGATTCTAAAGTAATTGTGCATTCTGATCACACTACTTTGAGATAACTATTAAGTAAACCTAAGGCAAAGCTAAGATTTATTAGGTGGGTCTTACTCTTACAAGAATTTGACTTAGAAATCAAAGATAAGAAGGGCAATGAAAGCTTAGTAGTTGACCATTTATCTAGGTTAATTTTTTACTACAATTCTCTTGAAGATGAGAGTAAAAAGATATAATTGAAACCTTTCTTGATGAATAATTATTTTTAGTTGGTCTGAAACCTTGGTATGCAAATATCGTTAACTATCTGGCCACTAGTGTTTTGAGACCTAACATTTCTTCTTAGGAAAGGAAAAGGTTTCTAACTTCTTGCAAGCAATACTTTTGGGATGACCCTTATTTATTCAAAATTAGTCAAGATCAAGTCATTTGGAGGTGTGTACCTGAAAAAGAACATAAGTGAATTTCGACATTTTGTCATGAACTTCATTGTGGAGGCCATTTTGTGGTAAGAAAAATGCCCTAAAGGTATCACAGTTTGGATTCTATTGGCCAACTATTTTGAAATATGCTAATATGTTTTGTGCACAATGTGATCAATGTCAAAGAACAGGAAACACAAGCAAAAGAGTTGAAATTCCTTTGACATCTAATTTAGTAGTTGAACTCTTTGATGTATGGGTGATTGATTTTATGAGTCTTTTTCTCCCATCCAATGGTTTCGAATATATCTTGGTTTTTGTAGATTATGTATCCAAGTAGGTAGAAGTTATACCCACTAAAACCAATGATGTAAATGTTGTTGTGAAATTCATTAAGGATTTGATATTTAGCAGATTCGAGGTGCCTAGAACAATAATAAGTGGTATAGGTAGCTATTTTTGCAATAGACTTTTTGATAGAGTACAAAATAAGTACAATGTTACACATAGAGAGGAAACTCCTTATCATCCTCAAACTTTTAATCAAGTGGTAGGAAAATCAAGGGACTTTGTAATGCATTGTGTGTCCTTCAAGAAAGGACTGGGCAATCAAGTTGAATGATGCCTTATCGACATACTGCATAGCTTACAAAACACCCATTGGGATGAGCTCTTACCTATTAATCTTTGGGAAATCATGCCACCTTCCTATTGAACTCAAACACAAGGCTTACTAGGAAATTAAAGAGCTAAACATGGATTTAAATAAAGTAGGATAAAAACGGTTGCTCCATCTTAATGAGTTGGAAGAGATTTGGGACGAGACCTATGAAAATGCAAAATTATACAAAGAGTGTACTGAACGCTATCATAACAAAAGGCTAGTTTCTAAAGTATTTTCTTCCTGGAAGGAAAGTTATTTTATTTAAATCTCGTTTGACATTGTTTCCAGGAAAATTGAGATCAAGATGGGATGGACCTTACACAATTATCCAAGTTTTTTCAAATGAAGCAGTAGAGTTATTGAATCCAAAGACACAAATAACTTTCAAAGTCAATGGACATCATGTAAAGCCTTATTTAGAAGGAGAATATAATTAACACAGCTGATGTTGATTGCATATTGATAAATTGATCCTCAAAACCATGAAGATGCGTCTTGTTGAGACGTTAAACCAAGCACTGGATGGGAGGCAACCCATCATTGTACGTCATTTTTCTTTTATGCAATTTTATTTAATTAGTTTCTTTTATGTTTGTTTATTTTATTTTAAGCATTAATATAATTAACATTTTGATATGTGTTAAAATTTACAGTATTCTATCTATGAGCATAATTATTTTAAGCTGATGTTGGTTGTAACTTGTTTTTCACATCAAATCATTAACACATCAAATGTATTGATAACTTTTCTATCTCTATTAATGCAATTTACATTTCTTAAACATTGAGGACAATGTAAATTCTAGGTTGGGGATGGATATATAAAAGTTACACTTTTTACACTTTTTTATTCTTAGATAATTTAAACAATTTTCATATTATTTTATTTATTATGTTTATTTGTAATTTAATTTTTTGAATTTATTTGTTTAGTAATTTTTAGTCTTTTTAGATTAATATTAATATTTTTCACAAAAATTGATCATGTCTTAATTTAAACAATGAATAAGTGTTTTTGCACTCTTAGATTAATTTCCAAAAACATATAATAAAGTAATGTGATAATTAGTTAGTTTTTGTCGTGACCAATATTTCTTAATAAGGTGTGAAAATTATATTAAACCCAAAATCAATCTTTAGGAATAAAATAGTAGAGACTACCATTGTGAGAAATATTTTGAGCCCATTATCCTTTATTCTGAGTGATAAATATTATTTTTTTCTACTCTAAAAACTTTTCTTATTTCTTCAGCATTATTAGATGATCTCTATAGGACTTAGCATTGAATGTCTGGATTTTTACATCTTAATGGAGTGTTATACATTTATTTTCATTTGCTTAGATTAAATAATTTAAGTAGAAATTGATAGTATATGTCTTTCTTCATTCATGCATGACTTCATTTAAAAAAGAGATATATCTAGGGTTATCTAAACAAATCCAAACAGAAAAGCCAAATATTAACCACCCATCTTACCATATAAAATATGTACAATCTATACATGGTCCACTCTCTAAAAAAATGAAATCTCTTTAAAAAATAATATAAGAGAAGAAAGAGAGGAAAATGAATAGTATAATCTATATACTATGATTCAAAAGGTCTAAACAGTGGTAAGAAATGGTTTAATGCAAAAGATAATATAGGAAGTAATTCCCTAAAAAGTAATTGCATTTTCCTACATTTTCTAAAAGGCATATTACTTGATATTATTATTTGATGAATTTGATTGATGCATGAAAGTAATATATGATATTTTATAAATCCTTACATTTGATTCATTTCATAGAATCGACGTTAAAATAACACTTTAAGATTTTCTTCTTTATACATATGTGAACATATTAGTTTATTTATATACATAAACTATTTTGCATATAAATTCGTATGAGTGTTTAAACTCATAGGATTCAATGTTTTTTAGAGTATTGACTTATGAGGAATAGAGTCGAAATGAATTTGGATTTCTAACACTCTGTTTGGGTGAAATTAAATTGATACATTTTTTATATGAAATATAAAAATAATTTTCAACTAATTATTATAATTAATCATGAATGTTTATGAGGTTGAAATAATCTATGCTTAAGATTTTAATTATGAAATTTAAAAGAGATTATAAACATGAAATATTTTTGTATTTCATTTCTTTGTTATATTTTAGTCTTTTTAATTTATTTTAAATTTTAGTTAACTTCTTATTTTATTTTTTTTGTTTTGTTTTCATTTTTTGTTAATGTTTATGGGTATCATGATTAAAAACCCTCACGAGACTTAAATACATCCACTAGGACAACCTAAGGATTTAACGGCTTGTTACATATGCTAAATGTAACTGTGTCAATCCACAGAAATGATTTAGGATAGTTTGATTTTTAGTTTTAACTGCTTCTCTTTCTAAGGGATTAGCAAGAAGTTGGTTGGGGTTGTGATAAGTGCTTAAAAAGTACTAAATATACCTTGTTTTAATGTCATTTAATTAATAAAATGGATTTATATTTACTTTATTCTATTATACTTTAGACAAATCTATTTGTTGAGATTAATGGGTATATTGTAGTATTTTGTAGATATTTTAATATATAAATATTAAAATAAAGAAAAATACTTGAAGCATGTTTATCACACTTTTTAGAGCTTAAATGAAAATCATTTATTTGATATTATCCAAAGTGAAGAAAAGAGATAATGGAAAATAAAGAAAAAATAATAATTATATGCCGCGTCACAAAAAGGTTTGAACTGGTCAAAAAATTGGTTGTGATCCACTCACGTCGTGGTGCAAACACAAGTTTTTATCACATTATTTCCTATTAATAGGACCCCCTATATAACAAGAAAATAAACTTCCACGTTGCATTTTTAGCAACTTTCTCTCCCCCTTTTCTATAGATTTTTATATTTTTATCTTTTAGAATTTATTTAGTTATTCTCTCAATTTTTAAGAAGAACATGTTTATGTTTTAATAGTTTCTAGTTTTTGATTCAACAAATTCTAGAGTGTAATTACTATCGGAATTTTTCTAATCTTAGAATAAACTCTTCAAAGCTTTGTAAGGATATTGCTAAAGTATTAATTATATTACTTTTGCAATCCATATATATGTGTTGCTTCTTCTGTGTCATTCTTGATTTGTCTGTAATCAATTATAACATGTCTAGCTAATAGTGAATATGATATAATAATAATGTTGTTATACTTGCAAAATTTTGAATAGGTAAAACATTTTCTTAAAATAAATTGATTTTATTTTTATTCAAGATTTTATAAATAATGTTATTTGAAGGAGTACATTACTCTTAATAACAAACTTAATATGAGAGTTAAAATTAAGATTTAATTACTTGGACTTAATTTGGAGTAATACTCTTTTATTTTAGATTTAATTAATTTGATATTTAGAGCGAAGCTCTATTTCAAAGGGTTTTTACAAAGATTATTATTTGAAAATGTATTGACAACATATTTTCTTAAATAGTTTTAAAACTTGAAAAGTTATTTTTCAGATAGTTAAATTCTTAAGTTTAATTTGAAAACTTTAAATAAAATCTAATTAACTTATTCTGCCTAAAGCTGTTATTAGACAATTTTCTATTTTCTTAGAAATAAAGCTGAAATTTAATATTAGTTCATTATTATTAAACAAAAGAATTTGAGCCCCATTTAAGAATACTTTCATACAAAAAGAGAAAATCAATAAATATCAATTATATCTTTAATAATTTAAATAATATAAGCAAGCATAATTAATGAATTATTATATCCATTATTCTTCATTTTTTGTAAATGTATTAAATTGTATGAGTATTTGTTGAATCCATATCTTTTATTATCTTTTTGCATTAAATTAGTTTTTTCAAAAACCAAATCATTGTGACATAATGTTTAGGTTTAATTTGTTTTTAAAATTTGAATAATATTTTAAATCCACACGATATTACTTCCTTGAATCGACCTTGGGAGTATACTTATCATTTCTATAAATAATTCGTACACTTACGAGAATTAATAAAGTTTAAAATGGATAAGTATTTACAAAAAATGATATTATCCCTGATTTCATTAGTCAAAAATCACTAAATCATTTATGAACATTTGGTTTTATTAAAGCTGCATCAACTACTTGGTCTATTCTTCTGGTTCGATTAAAACTGTACAAATAGTTTCACGTAGTCTTCCTTGGGGGTTCTGTTCAAACAATAACTTAAGTAACTAGTGCATCCTTGTTATCAAGAAGACTAAATATCAAACTATTAAGAAATTTTAGATTCAGATCCTATTCATCCAGAGAACTCGGTCATTCAACTAGATCTTACTAGATTATACTTCGATAGTTTGATTAAATGGACTTGGAAATGATGAGATTGATAAAGGTTTAATTTATATATAGGATATTTATGATTTCATGTCTTATATATGGATAATCATAAATATCAAAATTAATATCAAAATATTATATTATTAATGATTCAACATAATATTATAATATTGTTATTTAATCAAGCCTATAAATAAGCCTCATATTCAACATTAAAGGTAAGATCTTTTAAATTATTATAAACTTCATCTTTAATTTTATCAATTAAATCCTACAAGAAATTTACTTGAGTATTAGAGTAAATACAACACGTTTGGTGTCATATCTTTAATCGTTTGTTCATCTATTTTACTATCCTAAACAACAATTCAAGTGGTGAATACGGTGAGCGAAGAAATCAGATTCAACAATTATTTAATTCTTAAAAATTTAAAATTTTAATATATATGTCTAAATTTTTAAATCTTACTACTAAAATAAATAATCATGATTCAAAATTTTAAAACTTATGTGTAAAGTTTTAAAAATTTCAATATTAAATTGTATTACATAAAAGTTTAAGGTTATATATGTGAAGTTTTAAAAGTTTGGTGATTAAATTAAATGTTGTAAAAATATAAAAACTTAAATATGAATCTAGTTAAAATTTAAGAATATATAATTTAGTAATGATATTACAATAATATAAGTTATTATTATAAAAAATATTTTATTAATAATGTTTTTCCAATAATAATATAAAATTAATATTTTATATATTTTTATCTTTTTTTAATCACCATCATCATCATCATCTAATCAAAAATTTTAGGTTTTATTATTATTTATTTTATTTTTTTATACAAAATTTTAAGGTTCAAGTGTCTGTTTTCACAACTGAATTGTGAATATAATTATTTGACGTTCACTGAATGATTTACAACTCTTAATTCATAATTTACCGTGGTAGTGTATTATGAGGATATATTTGATAGTATATTTTTATCTATTAAATATTTATTTTTAAAAGAAAGCATAATAATTTTAAATTTTATTAATATAAAATATTATGTTATCTCATAATTCAAAAATAATAAATAATTGGTCCGATATTACTCAAGTTGCTTGCACGACAATGACAAGATGATGTAAACTCTCTAGGTACATCACATATTCAGATTGACACCAACAACTCCATTTTGTTTTTCTTCTTAAAAGGATTCATATATCTTAGATTTAAATAAATTTTAAATAATAACATGTAATATTATTAAAAAATAAAATAAAATTTATATAATTATATTTAATAAAAATTTATTATATTAATTAAATTTATAATATATAATATTATTAATAACTATGATTATAATATCATATTAAATATAATTATAATTATAATAAATAATATTAATGATAAAAAATCATAATAAAAATTCTAATAATTATTGTTTCTTTCTTTTTTTCTTTTTTCGTAATAAATTTCATCCAATAAAAAAAAAGTTAGAACCAACAATCAAAATATTAAATATATCACAAATCTAAATATATAGTTAAACTTAATAAATTGGTATATTCACTACTACAAAAACAGGCTTTAAAGTCGATTAAAAATACCTATATTGAATTTTTTGTTTTTATTCTCATTTTTCACTCTACTAACATGTATTTAATATAGCATAAAAAATCAAAATATAAATAATAATATAAATAA
The DNA here is from genome assembly GCA_033030585.1 of Hippophae rhamnoides. Classification (NCBI taxonomy): domain Eukaryota; kingdom Viridiplantae; phylum Streptophyta; class Magnoliopsida; order Rosales; family Elaeagnaceae; genus Hippophae; species Hippophae rhamnoides. Next base: position 28,908,351 of record CM065428.1, on the reverse strand, counting down.
TTAAAAATTTAAATATAATTAATTACTTGATAATTAAATTTATTAAAAAACAAATCATGTATATACAATACACACACACACATATATATATAGTTAACTTAAATTATAAATAAAATAATGTCGTCAAAGTTTAATTGGATTATGCGAGCAAGCTTGGTTGGCTTAGAATCACTAGCATTGTGACAAGGAAATTGGGCAAAAAAAAACTGATCCATATAACAATTCATTCCCCTACATACATGAGCACGTAAACATCCATCAAACAAGTAGTCTAAACTTCAAAGACATACGAATGGAGAAATTAAATCATTATAAATATTACCATCAAAGAGAGATTACCACAGCAACATCCAAGTAATATAATAATAACCTTATCCCTTCAAACTCATATTAGCACTTTATTAATAATTTGTTTATAAATATGAAATTATCTGGAATCTTTGCTGGTATATTTAATGCTATAATGAGTTCTAAATATGAAATCAAGTTTAACTTTGATTTGTTACTTGGCTTGTATGAGTTTTGGTGCCCTTAAACGTATGGAACAATTTTGTAATATGTTTATGGGCACCAAAACTCATACAATCCAAGTAACAAAATAGGAGTTACACCTGACTTCATATTTAGAGCTCATTATAACATTAAAAATACTAGCAAAGATTCCAGATAACTTCATATTTATAGGCAAATGATTAATAAAGTGCTACCATGATGTTGTCATAAGGAAAGTAGGCAAGATAGATGAGATGAAGTTTGGGCCAAAAATAGGTCCATAAAACAAGACATTCCCCTAAATACATGAGCATATAACCATCCATCAAATAAGGGACTTCAGACACAGGAATAGAGAAATTAAATCATTAAAAAAATTACCGTTATGTTGTCATATGCTATTCAAGATCATCAAAATCTTCTCATGATTCTTCTTGTGATGATATAATTTGAATAATGTGTTCTGCCCATTCCACTATTAAATCATCAAACATTTGTTGGTCATAACTCGTATTGTTCCAACCAAAGAACTACATATATTTAAAATCAAAATCATAATGTAATTTCATGTATTTACAAAAAATAACTCAAATATGTTAAAAAAAATTTGTATATGGGTAAAAGATATTACCAAATCATCAATTGGAATTTTCATATTTGTGATGATTTCGCTCATAAACTTCATGACATAATAACCACACATGACTCCATTATTTTGTAGTGGAACCTACAAAAAACAAGTGTACATGATTTTCCATATTCGAACGTCTTTATTATTCAATAGTAAAATTAATAAAATTATTAATATTCGCTTGTACATACAATAACTTTTGTCCATATAAGCTTATAAGATTTTTTAAGGGTAATGCCCCTAAACTTGTTTCACAACTTCCATGCCCTATCAAGGTTTAAAATAGTTAGTTTTTTATTAAATATTACAAAAAATAATAGAAGAAACCAATAGTTAGCTTTACTAAGTTCTATGAAAGCTAAGTCACAGTACCAAGCATGATTATTGAACAGATCAAGAATTACCAACATCCAACGATCTTGGCCTTGTTCAAACCTTAATGGCCAAGGGATTATTAACTTTTGATTTCTGTTAAGCGTTAATGCTCTATCACATAATTGTTTAGCTCTGATGCTAACATCCTTCTCTTGATATTGATTGACATATGAAGAATCATAGAACATTGCTAAATGTGTTGAGTGATTATGTTGAAGTCGATAATAACACACCCTATATAAAAGAAATATATATAAGTAATTAGATAATATAAATATAATTATATATGTTCTACATAAATGAAAGAAAATTAAATATATTGAGGACTCACCTTGTCCACACTTGAATTATACTTAAATCAATCATTTCATATTCAAATAGTTACAATATGCACTCGATCGATATATAAGTTTGGTCGAGGTCTACACCAAAAATTTCTATAGGAAGTGGCACAGTCCATCCATCATTTATGCTAGATACCCTCACAACAATAGTCATCAAAGCGCCAAGATTTTTGCTAAAGTTTAAAGCATAATCATAACTATACTTTTTCCAAGGCTTCTTCTTGAATGAATTGGTGCACGATGATTAACCATTAGACATATATTTAGCATAAGATACTTGCTTCGTATCTCTTAAATGTGTTGCATTTAAGAGTTTTGGTATAATAGACTAAAAAAAAGTATTATGTATGTTAGTAACAATAAAAGATATAATAAAATAATAGTAGTAAGCAAGTGTTATCTTTTAAGTTAAAAAATAGTACCACGTCAAAATTTAGAACAACTTGAATCGACAGCCAAGCCACATACTGTCCAACCGCCTCTTGAACTGTAGTAGCATCAGAAGGCACATGTAGTGGAAAATCACAAAGCAGTGATTGATCAATTACTATTAGCCAATGATTAGGCAAATATTGATTATGAATCATCTGATTATCGCTCAATTGTTGTATCGTTCCAATAGCAACAAAGTCCATTGATGAAGGATGTTTGAACAAACATTTCATATTCTCTAAAAACATTTAAGTGTTATATATAATAAATAAAACATATAATAAGAAACAAAAATAATAGATTATATACACTAGAAATTAAAATCTTACCACATATGATTCATCAAATAGAGGAGGACTCCCATGTAGGGTAGCTATTGGATGTACATTATCACCAAAATGTTCATTATGATTTGATTGATGATAAGAATGCGCAAATTGCATTAGAGAAAATGAACCACTACTTGATTGCATATGCATTCCTAGTATATAGGGAGGACCAATAGGATGGTATGCCTGGCATGGATGGTGGCCTGCCTGTCATGGATGGTGGCATGCCTGGCATGGATGGTTGCATGCTTGGCCAATATGGCATTCCTTGGTTATAGAATGATTCCATGTTTGACATGTGTTGTGATTGATATTCTTTTATAGTGGCAATCTCACTTAACGAGGCCTTAAAGGAGTTGAGTTCTTCTTCAATTTTAGTGTACTTCTTCTTATTGATCGTCTGAATGTTAAAATACTCCATATAACCATCATATTGGCTACCTCCCCTAACACAACTAGGATGGTTGCGTCCGAATGCATGATATAGATCATCTCTCCCAAGCTCTTCAATTATTTCACCCCTGGATATTTGTTCTTGAACAACTCTCTACAAATAATAAAGCACACAAACATATCATGCATTATTACATCAATTATTAAAAATTATTAAGACTTTTTATCAATCAAAATTACTAACCAACTTATTTAGTTGTTCTTCTCCTCGCTTAGTCATCGGTCTTGACTTCTTCGTTTTGAGAGTCTTTGTTTCTATATACAATTCAATTCGAGTAACTGGTCTACCTAATTCAACTTCCTACATAAATTATGAAAAATTTATTAACCATGACATGAAATTAAATTGAGGAAAATAAATATAAAAATATTTATAAATTAACACAAATTAATAATACCATTCTATATCTAACTTCAGGATTTGAAGACCTACTAGTACGGTTATGAAGAATTTTATGCATTTGTATATTCTGATGTTCTTCCCTAATAATTTTAAATTCATTCGTACGTCTATAATCCACGAAGTCTTTCCAAACAAGAGGTGTAATCAGGGGTGTCCTTTAGGGATTTTGTAGAGCTCTACATCATCAAGTGGTTCCACATATGGAAACACATAATTTCTTGCCAATCTAGAAGTCTTGTATTCCTTCCACGCCTTATTTGCAATCTTATAACACTTGTTCTTCCAATTGTCATCGACTTTGTAACGATTCTGTAAAAACACACTACAAAAGATTAGATATAATACAAAAAAGATATAATATATGTAATTGATTATAAAATATAAGAGACTTACACAAATGGTTATCCATATTTTGAACTTTTCTACATCGTCAACCTGAGACCAATCATTTATATTGATTGGTATATTGGACTTCACAAGTCTACCAATAGAGGATTTCAATTGTTGGCCATTTTCCCCTATTGGATTACTAGTAGCATCAAATAGAACAGGTAATGTATCATCTGGGTTAAGTGGAGCATCAGGTATATTCGCCCAACCCCTTCTTTTCAAATGCCCCAATGGATCATTTGGATCTACAAGCTCTGTTACCCGAGGATCCATGAAATATCTGCAAACAATGAAGAAATATAAATTAATTGAAAATTTTAGGAACATACATATATATATATATATATATAGAGTTATTACAACAATATAGAACATACATTATGTTTAATTAGGTTGTTGATCGTATACATATATTCCTTCACAATCACTTCGAGTCCATGACAAAGAATCATCATCATCAACTAGATCATCACATACATTAGGCAATTTGTTTGAGAAATTACTAATATTGGTTAATGCATCAAGCATAGGTTCGTCATCTTCTAAAGCATCACAATGGTAAAACGCTTTTGGTGGAGGCATTAACACAACAGACCATCTTGTGTAAATTTGATCGCTCACGTAAAATACTTGTTTTGCATGAAGTTCTAACTTGAAAGGATCATCAGTGTGACTTATCTTGGATAAATTTACAAGGGTAATTCCAAAATTATCTATTTTATATCCAACATTGATAACATCTTCGACCCAATCACACAAGAAAACTATTTCATGGAAGACCTCATAATCTAATTTACAAATCTCTTGTATTATACCATAATATGTTCTATCAGAATTGTACAGGATTACCATCTTTTGAACTGACAAATTGCATAGTTTGTGCAACCATCTTCGCACCACTATTTTGATTTACTCAGACTTTGTCCCTAGCTTGAGTCATAAACCTTGATCCATTTATTGTGAAACTAGAAAATGATTTGACATCGAATTTTGGCCCATGTGCAAGCCATTCTAAACTTTCTGTTATATTATTATTGGGTTTCTTGAGTTCATCTCGAATCTAGGTATACAAAAACATGAAATGCGTTTAAAGAAAAGTTTTAAAACATTGAATAGATCTAGGAACATACATGAATTTTTGTTTGTTACACTTACATGGTTGCGAAACCAATTAATAAGCTCTCGCTTATGTTCATCATACAACCATTTTTCTCCTCCTTTTTTTTATAATGAGGATCAATCTTCAATATTTTTAAATGCATCCTGTAATGTTATTAAATATATATGAAGTAGATATCATCATTAATAGTTAAATAAAAAATAATTGTGCATAAATGGAAAGGTTAAACATTACTTACTCTATGTACAGTTGTACCTCATTATTATTTACCAAAATGATTCGGTGTGCTTTTTCCCATTGAGTGCGATCAATAAAAAATTTCTTACTTCCACCAAGCATATGGTTACCTACTTGGATCATGTGACGTTCTAAGAACAACTTGTGTGTAGGATTCCCAATTTCAGTGCAACCACTAAAGTATTCAAAACAAAACTCAATGGCCTCTTCAGCAATGTAGCGTTCCACCATGTATCCTTCAGGTTAATTTCTATTATTTACATATCCTTTAAGGACTTGCATATCTCTCTCAAAAGGATACATCCACCTTAAGTAAGTAGAACCACACAATTGAACCTTTCGAATGAAATGAACACACAAGTGAATCATTATATCGAAGAAAGGAGGAAAATATTTTTCAATTAGATACAAATTCTCTACAACATCTTTCTATAAAGAGTTTAACTTGCCAATTGATATAGATTTCTTGCATATTGTATTGAAGAATGAACATTGACGAATTATTGATAATCGAACATGTTTTGGAAGAATTGATCTAATAGAAACTCGTAATAACTATTGCATTAAGATATGACAATCATGTGATTTCAATCCATAAAGTTTTTTATCGGTGGTACACCAAATTTCTTAAGTTGGATGAGTAACCATCAGGAACTTTCACACCCTCCAAACATTTACAAAACACATTCTTCTCTTTTGTTGACACTGTATATGATGCTGGTGGCAAGTATGTTCGATTCTTATCATTTTCCACCCTTGGTGCCAATTCAAGTCGTATGCCTAGTTTCATTAAAACCAGTATTGCTTTAATTCCATCCTTTATTTTCCAAGTATATTAAGTAAAGTACCAATCAAGCTCTCACATACATTTTTTCTCAATGTGCATGACATCTAAGATGTGACAAATGTGTAGGTCTTTCCAATAAAGTAATTCCCAAAATATTGACTTTTTATTCCAACAACCATGGTAAGTCGGTTCAAACTCTTTTTCATTTTCACCCATTTCATTAGTTGACCTATTTCGTTTCCCTACCTTAGTGAATTTGTTTTTCATCTTTCCATATCGTTTGAATGTCATACCATTCAATTGCCTTAATATCTCAACACCTCGCAAAGGTCGGGTTGCATGATCATGATCTTCTTCACCATCGAACAGTTTCTTTTGGTATCTAAACTTGTGTCCAGATGGCAAAAATCTTCTATTTTTCTATAAGACATCTTTCGTCTGTGAACAAGATAAGTTGTAGAAGTTCCATCACTACATATAGGGCATCCCTTGTAACCTTTTGTTGCATGTCCTGATAAGTTTTCATAGGTAGGAAAATCATTAATTGTCCATAAAAGAACCCCCCTTAAGTTAAAGTGTTCTTCTTTATATGCATCGTAAAAATTTACACCATTATTCCACAATGTTTTTAAATCATCTATGAGAGACTACAAATATACATCAATATCAACATTGGGTTGTTTTGGTCTTGAGATCAATAATGTTAACATCATGAATTTTCTTTTCATACACAACCAGGGAGGAAGGTTGTATATTACCATAGTTACTGGCCAATAGCTATATTTACTACTAAGGGAACTATGTGGATTAATTCCATTAACAGCAATGACAAGACTAAGATTCCGCGGATCAGATGCAAATTGAGAAGATAAATTATCTACTACTTTCCAATTTTGAGAATCACAAGGATGACGTAGCACCCTATCATCAGATCGATTATCTAAATGCCAAGTCAACATATTTGATGTCTCTTTACTTTTGAACAACCTTTGAAAGCGAGGAATCAGAGGAAAGTACCAAAGAACCTTTGCAGGCATGCCTTTCTTATACGTTGTCTCATTTGTACCATGCTTCCATCTCGATTCTTTACACATCGGACAATCATCTAATGTCTCATATTCTTTTTTTATAAAGAATGCAACCATTTAGACAAACATGAATCTTATGATATTCCATGCCAAATCGACTGAGATATTTGTTCACTTCATACATTAAAGATGAAAACTCATTACCTTCAAAAAACATATATATTAGTACATTTAGTAATTCTGTGAATCCTTGTCAGAAAAATCATTTTTTTGCCTTCACATTATACAAATGAACTAATATTGACATTTTAGTGTATTTCTTGCATTTTGGATACAACGGTTTTCCAGCATCTTCTAGAAGTTTTTTAAAGGTTTCGGGATCATCCTCACGTAGTTCATCTTCAACACCATGAAACATATTTTTTGTCTGTATATTATGATAAGATGTATGTAATTCACTCACATTTTTATTTATCTCTTCCCTATGAGTATTATCAATATTTTCTCCATGATAATACTAGCATTTATAGCTCAAAAGAATTCCACTATGGATAATGTGATACTTAACCTCGTCAAATTCTTGAAATCGCTTATTTTTACATTTAACATATGAGCATCAAATCATACTAATTCCAGTATTACTATTTCTACAAACAAAATTCATGAAACTTTCAACTCTAGAAATGTAGTCCTTCATATAATAACAAGATTTGTCAATTTTCTATTAATGACATTAATTAAGCATATTAATTATGTATCCAATCAATATATTTGAAGTATTATTATATATAAATTTTCTAATTATTAGAATATATACCAAAACATACATAATACAAAACATTTATCATTTTAATCATTTTACAATTGTATTACTTTTACTTAATAAAATATAATTATTTATATGTAAATAAATTTATCCATGTACGGTAAATATTATAGTCCCTCAAACCCACAACATGCAGATATTATTTCCACATAAAATAAGTCAAACATATAATAACAAACATAATACAAAACATACATAAATCAAAAATTTATACAAAAAATAAAGCAAACTGAATAATAAGTACTTAGGATTAATAGAAATACTTATAAGAGTAAATGAAGTGACTAAATGAAGCAAATGAAGAAGAAATATGTGTTTTGTAAGTGAGAATAAGTGAGAAAATGGGTATAAAAAATTTGAGTATTTTGTTCAAAAAAATAGGAGATCTGAAAGATAATAATAAGAAGAATATAACCCACAAAACGACGTTGAAAATGGTGGTCGAAAAATGAAAAAGAGTGGTGGGTGAACTCGGTTTTGGGCGAAGGGGTTGCTACACAATTTGAAATTTGGAATTCTACTGGTGAAGAAGAAAGGGGAGAAATGGTAATAAACGCGTGGATAGCGTCGGTTGATGTGGCGAATCGACACTACGCTACGTGGTGAACCGACGCTATCCACGTAGCGTCAGTTCGCCACGTCAACCAATGATACGTCCTACGTGAATAGCATCGGTTCTATACCGAACCGACTTTAAATTCATTATAAGTTGGTTTTTTCAAAAATCAATCTTACGTATCAACTTAAATACCCTTTTTTGTAATAATAATTCTAATATTTTTGTGTAAAAATATACATGAGCATTAAATAATAACACCACATTATAACTTATTTTAATACTTAAATGTAGTAAATAAATCAATGATTCTCCGATATTAATGTACATTCACTTAATGATTTATAAAATAAACAAAAAAAACCTTCTGAGAGACATTTTAACATATAGCTTGATCTCAAAAAACAAACACAATACAAATAACCAGATTTTAAACAAAGAAAAACCACATTACCTACAAGTTTTTAAATAACCAAAAATTACAGGATAACAAACCACCCACCCAACTGAAACAACCACCTAGCATCGAGGAGAGAACTACCCCAAAGAAGAGCAAATGAACCTCCTAGTGCTAAAGGAGACAACCACACAACACCCACAGAACCACTGTTCCAACCACCAACGTAGCACCTAGTGAAGACGATAGAAAACCACCAAGGCCCAACAGACGACAAGACACCCCAAAGTCGAGCGAAGGCTAGATTAGATGGAGAAAAACTATGATAATAGCACAACAGCCTTATTGACAAAAGAAAGACCAAACGAACAAAGGGATAAATTTTCATTTTTTTTTTGTTTTGGATAAATAATAAAATTCAGTAATATTACAAATTTCAAGTTGTTCGGGATATCTTCGAAAAAAATTTCAAAATAGGCGAACACGTATATCTATCGCATCGAACAATGTAAGGCGTGCAGAGGGGCAAGTGTGAAAAGTATCTAATTATCATTGTCATATGAGAGTGATTGTACTTGTTTTTGGTGTAAGATCATCTTTATTTATACGTTAAATTTTTATTAAATTATGTAGGATTTATAAACAAAATGAGTTTGGATCACTTGTGACATCTGAACTGTGTTGGCATGATTAGCCTTCGGTGTCTTGCTAGCTAAGACCTAATCTTTCTTGACCTTAGGCAGAGGTAAATCTATACAAAAGTGAGTAGAATACATGGTCAATCTCAACTCTGGGAAATTAAAATTTTATGTATAATATCTAAAAAATTATATACAAATTACATGTAAAAAATATAATTGTATTCATCATTTTAAATTTTAAGCTTCTAATTCTTAATAACTCATTGTATACATAATAATTTGTAAAACAATTAGTAAGCTATTACCTAATACTTGAGTTGGATATTAAGCTCAAGCAAGTTATTGTAAAGTTTTGTGATAATGTGACCGTAAAATACATGAGTTAAAATCCTGATATGCATTAAAGGCCTAAGCACATTGAGATTAACATACATTTTATTCGTGAGCAAGTTTTCAAGAAACAATTGCGTGTAGAATATTGTCATTCTCATGATCAACTAGTTGATTTGCCTACAAAGCCTCCACCTAGACAAAGATTCATGGAGTTGTGTGACAAACTTTTGCTGCTTCAACTACCTAAAGTTTGATGGAGAGTACTAAATGTATATGAAGTGTATGTAGTATATATTAGATGTATTTGTGTAATACACATTGATTGTACATACAAGAGTAATTTAGAGTATACATGTGTATTATTCTTATTGGCTACATTGTAACTAATTAGTTATTGTTGGAACAATTACGTGAAAACAAAGTAAGAATACTATTATTGATAACTTGAAATGAATGGCTTAGGTTGAATTGTAAATTAAGTCGCTCTATTTAAGACGTTTCGGGACTCTGCTCGAACTTGTGCAAGTAAATACAGTCTCGTCGTCCCCAGGATAAAACAACCCATAAACTTTGTTTCCTGTCTCGAAACTTCACTGTACTGATAAAGACCGAAATTGCTATACCTCTAAAGTTTATATTTCTTAAAAAACTCAAAACAATTTAGTATCTTCTTCTTTTCTTTTTGAGAGCTTTTTCTAGTAAGAGATATTTCTGATTGTTATGTCTAAAATGAGAGTTTAAGCCCTCTATTTATAGGTTTGAGAAAATGTATGACATTTAAGATAATAGCGGTCATGTATGGAAAAAGTAATGGTCATTTATGAGTGAAAAAGTAACAGATATTTTTGAGAAGAAAAATAACGATGCGCGCTCGCGTGTGGTATCATATTTTCCTAGGTCCTCTCCCCTTCCACAAAAATGGGTCCCCTTTGAGGTCCAAACCTAATAGCCAATCCTTTTATATTTATACATCTTCTAAGTGATGTAAAATAGCAATGTGAGATAAGACATAAAATGACATCAATTGTTTTTATAAAAATTCACAACTTCCAACAATCCCCCACTTGAATTTTATATAAAAAATAGTTTTTATCGAGCAACCAATCAATCAAAAGTAGATATTGTGCATAAGCAAAAGGTGTATATCGACTTGAACTTTTTCATAGTGTTAATGTCTTAGAATATACTAGAGTAACTTGTAGTTTTGAGCTCTATCTCTAACAACATTACACACACAACCTTTCCAAGGTGTATTTCAAAAAGCATGTGCTTTACGGGCATGCACGTGTATCCTAGTATAGTGAATTCTCTAGTAAATTTTACCCAAAAATTTACATAAGAAGCGGCCATACTTCCACATTCATATAGATGAGTCTATCAAGAGTACTCCTGTAGCTAGGTACTCCACTCTACATAGAGTATAGAACTCATTAAGAGTTTAATAATTAACTCATCATTCTTAAGGGCTCCAGTCTATAAGTTGGGTTACCATCACAAGTGACTCTTCATTCTAAGGGCATCAATCTCATTCCTTTTGAGATTTTAAAAACCTTCTCTCTTGATAATCCTTTCGTCAAAGGATTAATCAAATCTTCATTAGAACGTACATGATCCACTCTTACAACTCCCATAGAACAAAATTCTCTAACAGTATTGTGCTTACGACGTATTTGTTGTCTCTTGTCGTTGTAATAACGGTTCTAAATCTTAGCAATAGTCACGGTACTATCGCAGTGGATCAGGATAGCTGGTATCGGTCTTTCCCATAAAGGGATCTTAGCTAACAGGCTTTTCAACCAGCCTGCTACTTTACTAACAGTAGCTAGTGCTATCGTTTCAGGCTCCATCATAGATTGAGCCAATATTATTTGTTTCTTAGACTTCTAAGAGACAGCTCCACCATCTATGCTAAATATATAGTCGCTAGTTACGTTGGAGTCTTATAATAAAGTGTTCCAATCAACATCGATGTATCCTTCTATAATAGCGGGAAAGTTTTTATAATGTAATCCAAGGTTCATAGTTCTCTTAAGGTATATTTCCTAACCCTTTCAATAGCATTCCAATGCTCTATATTAGGTTTGGTAAACCTACATAGTAGTCCCACAACTTAAGCTATGTCTAGTTTAGTATAGTCAGTAGCATAATGTAAGCTACCAATGATGCTCGTATACTTAGTTTGTCTAACATCATCTTTGGTGTTCTTGAACAACTTTACACTAGGATCATAAGAAGTACATGCAAGTTTGTAGTTAAAGTAATTATATTTCTTTAAGATCTTCTCAATGTAATGAGATTGATCTAGAGAAAGTCCATTTTTAGACCTAGTAATCTTTATATCAAGGTTTACACTCACTTCTCCGAGATCTTTCATATCAAAGTTTTCACATTATTCAAAACATGAATATTTGACCCAAAAATAAGCATGCCATCCACATATAAACATATAATAGTGCAAATGTCATTTTTTGATTTATAATAAAAGCATTTGTCACTTTCATTTATTTTGAATCCATGTGAGATAACTAGATTATCAAACTTTTCATGTCATTACTTAAGTGCTTGTTTTAGACCATAATTCTTCACCTAGGACAACAAAACCTTCAGGTTGGTCCATATAAATTTCTTCTTCTAAGTCACCATTTAAGAAAGTAGTTTTGACATCCATTTGGTGCATTACTAAATCATGGATAATAGTAAGAGAGAAAAGTACACGTATGGAAGTTATTCATGTGACTGGTGAAAAAGTATCAAAGAAATCTACATTTTCCCTTTGCCTATACCCTTTGACTAGAAGATGAGCTTTGTACTTTTCAATAGTACCATCGGGTTTTAATTTCTACTTTAGTATCCATTTACATCCTATGGTTTTTCAACCAGGAGATAAGTCAGCTAAATGCCAAGTTCTATTATACTCAAGAAAATCTATTTCATCATTTATGGCTTCTTCACATAATTTCAGTGTTTAATTCCCCATTTTTTCACTATTTCTAGTTATGAGTAAACTGCTAGAAGACGAGCCCCCACTATTTTTCAATTTAAAGGAAAACCTATATTCATAGAATTTAGCATCATTTGATTCTATAACTATATGATCATTTAAGCCATAGAATTCATAGTATATCCTATGAATACATATTTATATGCTCTACTAGCAAGTTTTTTTCTTTTAGGATCAGGGATCCTAACATAGCCTAAACAACCCAAAGTTTTAAAATATGTTAAGTTAGATTTCTTATTTTTCAAAATTTCATATGGTGAAATTTTACTAGTAGATTTAGGCACTCTATTTAACACATAATAAACAGTTAATAAAATTTCCCCACACCAATGGGAAGCAGCACCAGAGTTTAATAAAGTTGTAATAACTGATTCAGTAAAAGTTCTATTTTTTTCCAACTTTTCCATTTATTTCAGGAGAATAAGGTGCAGTTTTTTCATGAATGATTCCATAAGTTTTATAAAAATCATTGAAAATATTGGAATCATATTCAATTCGAAACCTTTTTATTTTTTCTGTTAAGTTGATTTTCAATTTCAATCATAAATATTTTAAACATGTCAAATGCTTCACTTTTATTTTTCATTAGATATACATAAGTGTAATATAAACAATCATCTATAAAATTTATAAAATATCGCTTTCCATTTCTTGTTAAATTTCCATCAAGTTCACATATGTCAGAGTGTATTAAATCTAAAGGTTCAGATTTTCTAACTAATGACTTATTTGAAGTTTTGGTTATTTTAGCTTGACTAAAAAAGTCACATCTTTCAAAATCATTCAAAGATATAGTTTAGGAATTAGTTCTAAGGTACTCATGTTCTTGATTATGCATTTATTAACATGACAAAGTTTAGCGTGCCAAATATTAAAATAACTCAACATATAAGCAAAAGAAGCTTTATTAATTTCAACATTTAATTTAAACATGCCATGAGTGGAATACCCTTTCCCAAAAAATATATTATATTTAGTTATTGTATATAAATCAACCCTTATAGTTTGAGTGAACCCAACTTTGTTAAGAAGATATCTCGAAACTAAGTTCTTTCTCATATCTGGAGTATGTAGAACATCCTTCAAGATGATAGTCTTTCCAAATGTAAACTTCAATTCCACCTCACTAGTACCAGTAACTTTAGTGGAGTGGGAGTCGCCCATCAGCACTTTTTTATGCTCAGACTTAGAATAGGACTTGAACATGTCTCGATCATAGCAAACATGGCGAGAAGCACCAGTTTCCACCTACCACCCCTCAGATCCACCAAAAAATTTGATTTCAAATATCATAGCAATAAGTTGATCTTCCGTAAGGTTCGCCTGCGGGGTAGGGCGATTCTTGTTTTGGTAGTTTCTGGCCAAGTGGCCAGGTCTATTAAAACTATAACATATGAATGTGTTATTTCTTAGGGGGTTAAGGTCCATTCTAAGAAGGATAATTTATGTTTCTATTTTGGTGGTTGCGATTTTGGTTATTATTGCGATTCTGAGTTTTTCATATTCTTTCCTTTAGGTTTCAGAATTGTAAAGGAGGATTTCTTATTGGTATTGTTGTTTGATACAACGAGTACTTCATTTCTTTGATCTTTTTTTTAGGCTTCTTCTATTCTTAGACAGGTTATAAGACTTTCTAAAGAAAATTCCTTAGTTTTATGTCTAAGTGCATTCTTAAAATCTTTCCAAGCAGAGGGTAATTTATCTATAATAACAGCTACTTGAAATTGTTCATCTAAAGTCATACCTTTAGAAGTAATTTCGTGTGCTATCTTCTGTAGTTCATGCGATTGAGCTTTCACAAATTTTCCACCAACCATTTGGTACTTCATGTATCTACTAATAGCATACTTCTTAGTTCCAATTCTTCAATGTCGTACTTCTTTTGAAGTGCATCCCAAATTTTCTTAGCAAACTTATCAGAATTATAATAATCATACAAGTCATTAGTTAATCCATTAAGAATAAAAGTTTTGCATAGAAAATAATTTTCCATCCAGGTGTCAAAATCCTTTATTGTAGCTTCAGTAGGAGGATAAGACACTGTTGGTTTTTCAGTAGTAAGTGCAGAAGTGATCTTTTTCATGGTTAAGAAAAATAACATTTTTTGTCTCCTTCTTTTAAAGTGTAGTCCCTCAAAATGAAACAGTTTGTTGAGGTTAGTATTAACATTTTAGTAGACATAGTAGATAGAAATACGTCTTAAAATTGTTGGAATAAGTACGTGAACACAATGTAAGAACACTATTATTGATAACTTGAAATGAACTGCTTGAGTTGAGTCGCGGACTAGGTCATTCTCTTTAAGACCTTTCGGAGCTCTGCACAAACTTGTGTAAGTAAACACAGCCCCGTCGTCCCCAAGATAAAATAGCCTAGAAACTTTGTTTTTTTGTCTCAAAACTTCACTACATTGATGAAAACCAGAATTGCTACACCTCTAAAGTTTATATTTCTCAAAAAACTCAAAACAATTTAGTATCTTCTTCTTTTCTTTCTGAGAGCCTTTTCTAGTAAGAGATATTTCTGATTGTTGTGTCTAAAATAATAGCTGAGGCCTTCTGTTTATAGGTTTGAAAAAATGTGACATTTAACAGTCATGTATGAAAAAAGTAATGATCATTTATAAGTGAAAAAGTAACGGATATTTTTCTGAGTAAAGAAAAATAATAGCCATTTTCTATGTAAAGGAAAATAACGGCAATTTTTTTAGTTAAGAACAATAATGACCATTTTATGAGTAAAAAGGTAACGACCGTTTTTTTCTTTGATTGGAAAAGTAATTTAAAAAAAATTAAAAAAAATAAAATGCCACCTCATTTCTCACACACGTACACACACTTGGACTCGGCTCGGCTCAACACGGTACGACCAGTCGGTCAGATGGATGTTGGAGGCGGTGACGCGCATGCGTGTTTGATATCACATTTTCCTAAGTCCTCTCCCCATCCACAAATGTTGGTGCCTCTTGGGACCCAAACCTAACAGCCAATCCTTTTCTATTTATACATCTTCTAAGTTATGTTAAATAGCAATGTGGGACAAGGCACAAAATGGCATCAATTTTTTTTATAAAAATTCATAATTTCCATCAGCTATATATATATGTATTCCCCTTGTAACAAATTATTCATTCAATGAGAAGTTAGTTACAAACACTCTAAACTCTCTCCTCCATCTTCTCGTAGCTTCCTATCGTATCAGAGTTGGTTTTTTTTCTTGGCTGATCAATCTATTGCATCTTCATCTCCCATTGTTTCTGAAGACTTGTGCATGGTTTATGCATTTCATCTTCCACTGCATATACTATTTTTCCAACCATAGCTTCTTCTCATGATTTTGGAAAGAGTGTTGTCGATGAAAGTATGATTGCACCATCTATGCAAACCTTAATTTTACCTCATGTAGCTCTCAATTTTCTTATCAAGTTAGATCAATTTAACTACCTGATATGAAAAGAGCAATTATTGTGTATAATCACAACATATGGTGAAGAATAGTACATTGATGGATCTGCAAAGGTTCTTGTGAAGTATTAACCTGATTAAACTACTTTTACACTTAGGTTTTTGATCTGGAAACACATAAATGAGAACTACCTTATATGAAAAGATAAATTGTTATGTGTAATCATAACATATGGTGAAGAATAGTGCATCGATGGATCTACAAACATTCTTGTGAAGTATTAACCTGATTCAATTACTTTCACACATGATTTTTTGATCTAGATATGCATGAATAACACAATTAATAGCTATATTTATAGATTTATCCTCAAAATTGTATGGTTATCTTATTAGCACTACAACAACATGTGATCTCTAGAAAACTTATGAGAATATTTTCTCATCCTAAGCTCAATTTCAAGTGATGGAGCTCAAATTGTAACTGCAAACTATGAAGGATAGATTAATAGTTAATGGGAATATGATGAAGATAAAGACTATTTTAGATAGTCTTCGTGCAATTGGAGAACCTATTCCTTCAAAGGATTTGATTTTTCATGCTATCACAAGTTTGAGTCAATGTTACAATGCTTTTGTGTGAAATATCACAAATAAAACAGGTGTTGTATCTATTGAGAAGTTTCACAGTAGGTTACTGGTATTTGAACATTGCCTTCAATAGTAAGCTAAGGGAGAGAAAAAAAACTACTGTATCAAGGCAATCTTGCTAAAATTGAGGCATTGTATTTCTCAAGATGTACTGGTGGTGGAAAGACATCACAACCTAATCAAGAACGAGATCAGAATGCTAGCAATCATGGTCAAGAAAAAGGCCAAGGTAGAGGATGTGGAAGAATAGTTCAATGTTATTTTTGTGGAAAGAATGGCCACATAGCTTCTACTTGTTACAACCTAAAGAATTTGTTGTTTGGAACTTCACCTTCTCAGGAAATGGAAACTTTGATAACTTTTGGATCTTAGATACAAGAGCCACACATCACTTGACTAATGATGCTATAAATCTAGGGTTACTTCTTTTGCAGGTAATAATGGTGTTTAGATAGGTAATGGTGCTTATCTACCTATTTATTATTGTGGTTCCTCTTTTCTCAACACATGAAATCAATATATTGTTTTGTCAAATGTGCTACACACACCACAGATAACTAAAAACCCAGGTTTAGTTCATCGACTTTGTGAAGATAATCATGTCTTTATTGAATTTCTTACTCATTTCTTTTCTGTTAAGGACAAGAAAATGAAGAATATCCTTTTTCAAGGTGCACTTTACAAAGGACTATATAATCTTCTTGGTGGAAATAGTTCTACACCTAAGCCTCACTCAATTCCTTTTGTTGCTATGGCCACAAATTCAATTTGGCATGATCGTCTTGCTCATGTATTTGATTATATTGTACATAAAACCTTAGCTTTACATTATGTTTATGATTCTTATGAAGTTTCCAAGTCTTATAAAAAGCCTTTTATGAGTGGTAATCATTTTACTACCTGTTCTTCTTTTGATCTATTATATGTAGAAATAGGAAGGCCTTCACTTGTTCTTTCAATGAATGGTGATAGATACTTCCTTTTTGTTGTAGATAACTTCATATGATTTCAATGGATATTTTTTATTTCTTAATTATAAAATTTAGCCTTCTTCTATATTTCTTAAGTTCAAAACAATGATTTAATGTCAATATGACACTCATATCAAAGCTATTCAAGAAGATGATGTAGGTGAGTTCAAACCTCTTACTTCTATTTTAGAGAAATATGGTATAGAGTTCCAAAAAACCTATCCATATACCTTTGAATATAATGGTATGGTGAAAAGAAAGCACTGAAGGGTTGTAGACACTCATCTCACTTTTTGGGTGCATGCTAATGTACCTAAAACCTATTGGACTTATGCCTTAGGACTACAGTTTTTTTTAATCACATTCCTACTAAAGTGCTTCATTTCATATCCCTTTATTCCTTTCTATATAACAAAAAGCCTGACTATTTGTTTCTTAAAGTGTTTGAAAGCTTGTGCTATCTTTGCCTTCATTCTTACAGAAATAATAAGCTTGATGCTAAGTCTGTCACATGTGTATTTGTTGGATATTCTCCTTATCAGAAATGATACTTGTGTCTTGATAAAGGTACATGAAAAATTTAAACCATTCGACACGTTGTCTTTACTGAGCACATTTTTTTCCTTTTCTTTCTAAATTTGTGCCATTATGTGATCCTTTTGGTGCTGGCATTTCTACTAGTGAGCATATGTATGTTCCTTATGTTATTATTCCTAATAAATCCCCTTGTTCTATGTGAACACCTCATAAACTTTCTATTTTTAGACACAACTCTTGACACACACTTTTATAGTGTCATGTTCCTATTATCAATCATTCTAACTCTCATATTTGTGAACCTCATTCCATTATATCTTATTCACATGTTCCTTTAAAGCCTACA
Organism: Hippophae rhamnoides; assembly: GCA_033030585.1. Taxonomy (NCBI): domain Eukaryota; kingdom Viridiplantae; phylum Streptophyta; class Magnoliopsida; order Rosales; family Elaeagnaceae; genus Hippophae; species Hippophae rhamnoides. The sequence continues at coordinate 28,889,667 of CM065428.1, read as the reverse complement.
TCTTTTCCTTTCAATTAGTACCTGTATTATTGCCTGTTGCACTTGTTATGAATGAACATTGTATGTATACTCGTGGTAAACCTAGCATTTATAAGCATAAAAGCATACATAGTTTCATCTAATGTGCCTTGGGAATCTTTATCTTGGAAAAAGGTAATCAAATTTCCTTAATGGAAAGAATTTATTCTTGCTTAGTACAATGCTTTGATGAGAAAAAAGACTTGGGAATGAGTTCCTCAACCTTTGGATTATAAGGTTATTGGTTGTAAGTGGATGTATAAAATAAAGACTTTAGCATTTGGTAGTATTGAAAAATGAAAGTCTTGATTAGTTGCACATAGGTATTTGCAGACACATAGCTTGGATTATACATAAACTTTCAACCTTGTTGTCAAGGCTACTATCATACGTGTGGTTCTTACTTTGGCATCACATTTTGGTTAGGAATTAAAGTAGCTATACATAAATAATGCCTTCCTTGATGGTGATTTGGAAGACATTTTATATGATGCAATCACCTAGTTTTGTGGAGTCTTCTCATCTTGATTATGTATGGAAGCTCAAGAAATCACTCTATAGACTCAAGTAGACACCTCGTGCTGATATCATAAGCTTAGCTCTTGTTTGTTGGCTTGGGATTTCACCAATGCCCTCACTGATAAAAGTATATTTCTCAAGAAATGTAGCTCAAATAAGATAATGATTTTGGTATATGTCGATGACATTGTTTTCATTGATACCAATTTTTCTCTTACTCTACAGTTTGTTACTCAATTGAATGGAGTTTTCCCTCTCATAGATTTTGGTGCTTTGAGCTATTTCTTAGGAATTGTGGTGAAGCATATGGCATCTAGCATGTTCCTCAACCAACATGAATACATTTACAATTTAATTGATCAAACTGATTTTTCTAAATGTAAACCTATTGCTACACCTACGCTCTATCAGAAGTATTGCCTAAACATGATGGCGTTGTTCTTGATGATTAATATTCCATCCAATACAGGAGCTTCGTAAGGACTTTACATTATTGTTGCATAACTAGGCCATAGTTAGTCTTCTCTATCAATCGATTATGTCAATTCCTACCAGCTCCAAGTGATGTTCATCTCCATGCACTTAAAAGGGCCATTCGTTACCTATAACAAGTACCTATGGTTGAATATTTTGAAATCTACTACACTTGATCTTGATGTATACTAAAATGTAGATTCAGGGGCTTGTCTAAATGTTGGAAAAGATGAAATTTAATTAAAAACATTTTGTTGGGAAATGTGCCTTGTCCCACATTGCTTTTTTATATTATTTTAAAGAGGTTTAAATAGTGAAGAGTTGGCTATTGGGATTGGGCCCCAAGGGGCACCCACTTTTGTGGAAGGGGAGAGGACCTAGGCAAATGTGATACCACACACGTGCACGCGCGTGCCGCCGCCGCCGCCGTCCGTCCGACCGACCGGCCGTGCCGTGCCGAGCCGAGCCGAGTCCGAGTTCGAGTGCGTGTGTGTGAGGTGAGGTGGTATTTTCTTTTTTGGTAAAATATATTTTTTTAAGGAAAATTTTTCCACTTACAAAATGGTTGTTATATATATATATATATATTTTTTTTTCTCAGAAAAAAATGACCGTTATTTTCTTTTATTAAGAATATGGCCGTTTGTTTTCTTTATTCAGAAAAAGAGCCGTTGCTCGTATTTACTCATAAAAAAAATATATCCGTTATCCGTTACTCTTCATTACTCAGAATTGCCGTTACGCTCTTAATTCCCAGACATTACCGTTTTATTCATAATTGCCACACGGTTTCTAAAATCTATAAAAGGAGGGCTTCAGCTCTCATTTGAAACACAACAATCAACAATCATCTCCCTACGAAAAAAATTCTCTCTACAATTTCTAAGTTCTTTTTCTTTTTAGTTTTCCGAGCAACAAATTTTCAGGTGTAGCATTCCAGTCTTCATCAGTGCAGTGAAGTTCTGAGACAGAGATTAAGATTCTGGGCTGTTTTATCCTGGGGACGACGAGGCTGTGTTTGCTTGCACAAATTGGGCAGAGCCGCGAAACGTCTTAAAGAGAGCGACCTAGTCCGCGACTCAACCCAAGCAGTTACTTTCAAGTTATCGGTAATATTGTTCCTACACTGTTTTTTATAAACTTGCTTCAACAATTTTAAGACGAATTCAATCTGCCATGTCTACTGAAATGCTAACTGCTGATCTAAACAAACCATTCCGTTTTGAGGGATTACACTTTAAAAGATGGAGACAAAAAATGTTGTTTTTCTTAACCATGAAAAAAGTCATTTTTGCTCTTACTGTTGAAAAACCAATACAGTCCAATCCTCCTTCCGAAGCTGAAACTAAAGATTTAGACGCCTGGATTGAAAATGATTTTCTATGCAAAAACTATATTCTTAATGGTTTAGCTGATGACTTGTATGATTATTATAACTGTGATAAGTCTGCTAAGGAAATTTGGGAAGCACTTCAAAAGAAATACGACACTGAGGAAGCTGGTACTAAGAAGTATGCTGTTAGTAGATACATGAAGTTTCAAATGATTGATGGCAAATCAGTGGAAGCTCAATCACATGAACTGCAGAAGATAGCACACGAAATAACTTCTGAAGGTATGACTTTAGATGAACAATTTCAAGTAGCTGTTATAATAGATAAATTACCCCTTGCTTGGAAAGATTTTAAGAATACACTTAGGCATAAAACTAAGGAATTTTCTTTAGAAAGTCTTATAACCCGTTTAAGAATAGAAGAAGAAGCTCGAAAACAAGACCAAAGAGATGAAGTACTCGTAGTCTCAAATAATAATACTAATAAGAACCCTCATCTACAATTCTAAAACCTAAAGGTAGAAATATGAAAACTCCTAATCGTAGTAATAATCAAAACCGCAACCACCAAAATAGAAATAGAAACTATCCTCCCCATAATGGACCTCAACCCCCCTTAAGGAATAACACATTCATATGTTATAGTTGTAATAGACCTGGCCACTTGGCTAGGAACTGCCGGAACAGGAATCGTCCTGCCCCATAGGCGAACCTTACCGAAGATCAACTTATTGCTATGATATCTGAAGTCAATTTTGTTGGTGGATCCGAGGGGTGGTGGATAGACACTGGTGCTTCTCGCCATGTTTGCTATGATCGAGACATGTTTAAATCCTATTCTGATTCTGAGGATAAGAAAGTGTTACTGGGTGATTCCCACTCCACTAAAGTTGCTGGTACTGGTGAGGTGGTTTTGAAGTTTACCTCTGGAAAGACTATCATCTTGAAGGATGTCATGCATACTCCAGAGATGAGAAAGAATTTAGTTTCAGGATATCTTCTTAACAAAGCTTAGTTTACTCAAACTATAGGGGCTGATTTATATACTATAACTAAAAATAATATATTTGTTGGGAAAGGGTACGCCACTGATGGCATGTTCAAATTAAATGTTGAAATTAATAAAACGTCTTCTTCTGCTTATATGTTGAGTTCCTTTAATATTTGGCATGCTAGACTTTGTCATGTTAATAAACGCATAATAAAGAACATGAGTAGCTTAGAACTAATTCCTAAACTATCTTTAAATGATTTTGAAAAATGTGAACTTTGTAGTTAAGCTAAAATAACCAAAACTTCACATAAATCAGTAGTTAGAGAATCTGAACCTTTAGAATTAATTCATTCTGATATATGTGAACTTGATGGAAATTTAACAAGAAATGGAAAACGCTATTTATAACTTTTTATAGATGACTGCTCGACATTACACTTATGTATATCTAATGAAAAATAAAAGTGAAGCATTTGATATGTTTAAAATATTTATATTTGAGATTGAAAATCAACTTAACAGAAAAATAAAAAGGATTCGAAGTGATAGAGGCACCGAATATGATTCCAATATCTTCAATGACTTTTATAAAACTCATGGAATCATTCATGAAAAAATTGCACCTTATTCTCCTGAAATGAATGGCAAAGCTGAAAGAAAAAATAGAACTTTTACTTGAATCGGTTGTTGCAATTTTATTAAACTACGTGTCATTCACGGTGGGGAGAAATTTTATTAACCTGGGTTCTGCCATGTCTTGAATAGGTTGCCTAAATCTACAAATAAAATTTCACCCTCTGAAATTTAGAAAAGTAAGAATCCTAATTTAACTTATTTTAAAACTTGGGGTTGTTTAGCCTATGTTAGAATTCCTGATCCTAAAAGAAATAAACTTTCTAGTAGAGCATATGAATGTGTATTCATAGGATATGTTGTCAATAGTAAAGCTTATAAATTCTATGACTTAAAAGATCAGGTAGTTATAGAATCAAATGATGTCTTGACTTCATGAATATAGGTTTCCTTTAAATTTAAGAATAATGGGGGCTCGTCTTTCTAGTAGTTTACCTATAACTAGAACTAGTGAACAAACTGAAGAATTAAACACGAAATTAGAAGAAGTAAACGAGCTCGAACCCCAAGGATTTTGGTCTGATTTTTTATGCTTATACCTTAGAGGAAGATCCCCAAACTATTAAAGAATCATTATCTTCTTTAGATGCCAACTTATGGGAAGAAGCCATAAATGATGAAATGGACTCACTCAGTATAATAAGACTTGGCATTTAGTTGACTTACCTCCCGGTTGCAAAACCATTGGATGTAAATGGATACTAAAAAGAAATTGAAACTTGATGGTACTATTGAAAAATATAAAGCTCGTCTTGTAGTTAAAGGATATAAAAGTGGAAAATGTAGATTTCTTTGATACCTTTTCACCGCCATACCGACGAATAACTTCATACGTGTACTTTTCTCTCTCGTTGCTATCCATGATTTAGTAGTACATCAAATGAATGTTAAAAATGCTTTCTTAAATGGTGATTTAGAAGAAGAAATTTATATGGATCAACCCGAAGGTTTTGTTATCCCAGGTCAAGAAAATAAAGTTTGTAAATTAGATAAATCTCTTTATGGTCTAAAACAAGCACCTAAGCAATGGCATGGAAAATTTGATAATCTAGTTATCTCACATGGATTCAAAATAAATGAAAGTGACAAATGCATTTATTATAAATTAGAAGATAATATTTGCACTATTATATGTTTATATGTGGATGACATGCTTATTTTTGGATCAAATATTTATGTTGTGAATAATGTGAAAATGTTGTTAAGAGCTAATTTTGATATGAAAGATCTTGGAGAAGCGAGTGTAATCCTTGGTATAAAAATGACTAGGTTCCAAAAGGAATTTCTCTAGATCAATCTCACTACATTGAGAAGATCTTAAAGAAATATAATTACTTTAATCGTAAACCCGTATGTACTCCATGATCCTAGTGTAAAGTTGTTCAAGAACACCTGAGACGGTGTTAGACAAACCGAGTACGCGAGCATCATTGGTAGGCTTACGTTACGCTATCGATTGCACTAGACCGTACATAGCTTATGTTGTGGGACTACTATGTAGGGTTTACCAAGAGACCTAGTATATAGAGCATTGGAATGCTATTGAAAGGGTTATGAGATACCTTAAGAGAACTATGAACCTTGGATTACATTATAAAAGTTTCCACATTGTTTTTAGAAGGATATAGCGATGCAGATTGGAACACTTTATCGAAGACTCCAAAGCAACTAGTGGCTATATTTTTTAACATACCGTGGAGGCTTGTTTCTGGAAGTCTAAGAAACAAACAATATTGGCTCAATCTACAATTGAGTCTGAATGATAGCACCAGCTAGCCACGCTAGTGAAGAAGGTGGTCTAAGAAGTTTGTTCGTGAGATCCCTTTACGGGAAAGACCGATACCACCGTTCTTGATCCACAAATGATAGTACCGCGGCTATTGCAAGATTCAGATTACTACAACGGTAAGAGGCAGCACGTATACGTCAGAAGTATAAGATTAGAGAATTTCTCTCAACGGGAGAAGTAAGAGTGATCATGACGTTCGATGAAAATTTGGCAGATCCTTTGACTAAAGGATTACCAAGAGAGAAGGTTTTCAAAAACCTCAAAAGGAATGGGATTAATGCCCTTAGAATGAAGAGTCACTTATGATGGTAACCCAACTTATAGACTGGAGATCCCAAGAAATAAGTTCAAAGGGAACAAGTCATGAAGTGATATGAGATGTATCATGCTATTAATCAAATCTCATTCTATATTGTTAGAAGCATGAAGTCCTGGTTGATAGAAAAGGATGAGTTATTTGTTAAACTCTTAATGAGTTCTATACTCTATGTGGAGTGGAGTACATGTAGCTATCTGAGTATTCTTGATAGACTCACCTATGTGAATGTGGAAGTGTGGCCGCTTTCCTATGAAAATGTTTTGGGCAAAATTTACTGTAGCCGCTCACTATATCGGGATACACGTGTATGGCCGTAAAGCACGGGCTTTTTCGAACTACACCTTAGGAAGGTTGTGTGTGTGATGATTGTTAGAGATAGAGTTCAAAACTACGAGTTACTCTAGTATATTCTAAAGCATCAACACTATGCAAAGGTTCAAGTCGATAGATACCTTTTCGCTTATGCACAATCTTATAATTTTAATTGATCGGTTGCTCGATGAAAAATTATTTTTATATAAAATTCAAGTGGGGGATTGTTGGAAAAGATGAAATTTAATTAAAAAAAATTTGTTGGGAAATGTGCCTTGTCCCACATTGCTTTTTTATATTATTTTAAAGAGGTTTAAATAGTGAAGAGTTATTGGGATCCCCAAGGGGCACCCACTTTTGTGGGAAGGGAGAGTGACCTAGGCAAATGTGATACCACACACGCCAAGACGTGCGTGCGGTTCGTCGACCGACTGGCCGTGTACGTGAAAGCCGAAATGAGTCCGAGTCCGAGTGCGTGTGTGTGAGGTGGTATTTTCTTTTTTGGTAAAATATATTTTTTTAAGGAAAATTTTTCCACTTACAAAATGGTTGTTATATATATATATATTTTTTTCTCAGAAAAAAATGACCGTTATTTTCTTTTATTAAGAATATGGCCGTTTGTTTTCTTTATTCAGAAAAAGAGTCGTTGCTCGTATTTACTCATAAAAAAATATATCCGTTATCCGTTACTCTTCATTACTCAGAATTGCCGTTACGCTCTTAATTCCCAGACATTACCGTTTTATTCATAATTGCCACACGGTTTCTAAAATCTATAAAAGGAGGGCTTCAGCTCTCATTTGACACACAACAATCAACAATCATCTCCCTATGGAAAAAATTCTCTCTACAATTTCTAAGTTCTTTTTCTTTTTAGTTTTCCGAGCAACAAATTTTCAGGTGTAACATTCCAGTCTTCATCAAGGTCGTTGAAGTTCGAGATGTAGATTAAGATTCTCGGGTCGCTTTATCCTGGGGATGACGAGGCTATGTTTGCTTGCACAAATTGGGCAGAGCCGCAAAACGTCTTAAAGAGAGCGACTTAGTCCGTGACTCAACCCAAGCAGTTACTTTCAAGTTATCGGTAATATTGTTCCTACACTGTTTTTTATAAACTTGCTTCAACACTAAATGATAAGATGAGTGTTAGTGATAGTCATGTTTCATGGGCTTCATCTAAACAAAATATGGTGTTGATAACTATATTTTATATAGTTATTTTCATCTATTTTATTAATTATAAATGCTATGTTTTTTTACATTTTTAGTTCATTTTTAATTAATTAAATTAATATTTACTATTATTTTTTTAATAAATATATTTCTAAGAAAATTAATTAATTTAAATAAAAAAGGGACTTAATTGCAATTAATAGAAGCTGAAAATTAATTTGAATTAAAAGTGGGTGAAATTGCAAATATCAAAAGATTAGAAGTTAATTTGAATTAAATTTGAGGGTCAAAATGCAATTAAGGAAAGTTGAATTTTTTGCGCAGGAGAAGGTGGCCACTCGCGCCATTATTCACGCACTACATGCACCGTAAAATCAAGAAATCAACAGTCACGATGAGGTGCGTGTGGTGAAAATGCGACAAAAACAATTGGAAGTGGGTTTCCTGGATGCACGCTGTACACCGCGTAGAGTGGGATCCACATGTCGGCAGCGTAGAGTGGGACCCACGTGTCGGCAACGTAGAGTGGGACCCACGTGTCGGCAGTGCAGAATATTCTTCTGAGGTGCATCTCATCGCTCACCGTTGGATCAAAGTTGCACGGTCTAGATTTGTACGAGAGTGGAATCAAGCTATCTCGCACCGAGCAGCGCACCTATATCCCATGTGACGCGGTTCATTGAAGCAGCGTGCGCCCTCGCGTTCCACCGAATACGAAGCTACCACGCATTTCATAAATCTTTCGGCCAATCATATGGAGACACGTGGCATACATTTTGTGAAATCAAAACACAGAAATTGGCGCACTCTTTATTCTCTCCAAGCGTGTTTAGCTTTTATTATGCTCCATATTTCTGTCCCCCACTTGTATTTTTATAAAAATAATAGTTGTTTAGTGGGGATATATTTGGAAACGCGAGGAAGGACATGTGAGTTTTTGTTTTTTTTTAGTTTTTCAATTACCATTTTTCCGGTTCGTCTTAATTTTTAGTTTCTTCTCTGCGTGTTCTCTACAACACGCAGAAACTTTTCTTTAACTATTTATGTTGTTATTTTCTTATGAAATAGAGAGAAAGAAGATAGCAAAGAAGAAGAGAAGGGAAGAAATTTATTTTTCATTGAGGAATCGTGAAAGAGTTTCTCCTAATCTTTTTCTTTTAAATTTTATTTCTCTGAAATGTCTGATTATTGTTGTATTGTAATTTTAATTTCTGCTATGAACTAATTTATTTGTTCTAGGGTTGCAGTGTAGCTTAAATTATGAAACTTGAATTAATTATTTTTGAATGATTTATGGAATGGTTTTAAGTTGTTTATTTTATATGTGTTTAATGCTTGTAATTATTGAAAGATTAATTAATTGATCTATGACACTTAAATAAACTTGGAAAAGGTATTTTAGTGCGTTGCTCGTGATAAAATAACATATATATATATATAATGGATAGGAATATACCTTTATTTTACGTGTAACTATTTGAGAACTTAGAACTTAATAAATCTAGTTGAATTTAATTCTCATAGGAATATAGTGAATTATTTTAGCGAGATGTGTCTATATGGAGGTCGGAAGAGATATATGGATAAATTATGAGTTCTTTGTTAACAACTTAAAATACGAGAACATAAATCAAGAGAAAATAAAATGATTCAAGTGGATTAATTTGGTGAAATTGTAATCCTAGAATTTTCTGACAAAGTGTTATAAAAATTAGTTAGTCAAACTGCATCAAATTATCGACTGTTTGGATAAAATCAGGTTGAAATAATTTTAGTAATTAATGAACACTAGTAAACAAATCTCCGTGGGAATGATATTTTACTTATCATATTATTACTTGTGACCGTGTATACTTGCACGTTTTATGTTCTCTTAAAAGAGACAACAAGTTTTTGGCGCCGTTGCCGGGGATTTGTTTTACTATTTTTTGTTGATACTAATACCAATTAATCTGATTTTAGTTCAAAAAAATATTTTTTTATTGCTTATTGTTATTTGCTTAGATTTGTGTGTTTATTTATGTGTTTATTTTCATTTTTACTTTATTAGATTTATTTTTCAGATTTTTGGATAAAGTGGGACTTTGTATGCGACGCATAAGAAATCTTGACATAGTTTCGTTAGATCTAGAAATTGAGAGAACTATTTTAAAATTAAAAAAAATAATAAACAAGAAACATCAAAACATCTAATTATGGATGAGGAAATTCTTTAAGTGGAAGAACCAAGATCTTTAAAAGATTATGCAGTGCCTATGGTTGGTGGTATTCATTCGAGCATTAGAAGACCATCAATTCAAGCCAATAATTTTGAAATTAAGCCTGCAATCATTCATATGATTCAAACAACAGTTCAGTTTAGTGGTTTACCCCACGATGATCCAAACTCTCATATAGCAATTGTTTTAGAAATTTGTGATACCTTTAGGCATAATGGAGTGACCGATGATGCTATTTGGTTGAGACTTTTTCCTTTTTCACTTAAGGATAAGGCAAAGAGTTGGTTGAATTCACTACCATGTGGTTCTATCACCACTTGGGATGATTTGGCTCAAAAATTCTTAGCCAAATATTTTCCACCAGCAAAGACTGCAAGGATGAGGAATGAAATCACCACTTTTATGTAGTTCAACTCAGAATCATTATATGAAGCTTGGGAGAGGTACAAGGAGCTATTTCGAAGATGTCCTTACCACGGTTTACCAAAGTGGCTTCAAGCTCAAACATTTTATAATAGTTTGATGGGTCAAACTAGGAACATGGTTGACGCTGCAGTAGGTGGTGCTCTAATGGAAAAATCAATTGATGAAGCCTACAACTTATTATAGGAAATGGCTTCCAATAGCTACGAGTGGCCATCAGAGAGGATGATGCCTAAGAGAGCGGCAGGAATTCATGAGATTGATGCTTTGACCACTTTAACTGCACAAGTATCTACTTTGGTGAAGAAGATGGATACTTTGAGTGTCCATTCTATTCAGTCTTTTTGTTGCATGTGAAAATTGCAATGGAAACCATGCCAGTGAGAGATGTCCTCACAACTCTGAATATGTCAGTTTTGTTTCCAACTATAATAGGAATCAAAACAACCCTTATGCTAACACTTACAATCTAGGGTGGAAGAATCATCCTAATTTAGCTTGGAGTAACAATGAGGGACCATCATCTTCTATAAATCCCACATATCCTCAGGCTTTCCATAACCAAGGTCCACCACAAGAAAAGAAGCCATCATTGGAAGATATGTTTGCTCGATACATGGCCAATAATGAGACTATTCTTCATAATCAAGCAGCTTCCATCAGAAATCTTGAAGTTCAATTGGGGCAACTTGCTACTACTGTCAACAACCGCCCTCTAGGAGCTTTGCCGAGTGAGAATGAAACTAATCCTAATAGGGGAGGAAAAAAGCATTGTAAGTCAATTACACTCAGAAGTGGGAAAGAGTTAAAAGAAATACATAAGCCCATTTCTTTGCCAACCCCTAGTGTTGAAGCTATTGGCCCAGAAAAATGAGATTATGGAGAAAAAAAAGCTGAAGAGAATGAAGCAACAACAAAACCTCTGATGAAACTAGTTTTAGAAAGTCTCAAGCCTTACACTCCACCAATTCTGTTTCCTCAACGCTTCCATAAGCAAAATCTTGATAAGAAATTCTCCAAGTTTCTTGAAGTTTTTAAAAAGCTCCATATTAACATTCCTTTTGCTGATGCCTTGGAGAAAATGCCTAGCTATGTGAAATTTATGAAAGACATCTTGTCTAAAGAGAGAAGGTTAGGTGATTTTGAGACAGTTGCTCTCACAGAGGAGTGTGGCACCATCCTTCAGAAGAATCTACCACCTAAGCTTAAAGATCCAGGAAGTTTCACCATTCCTTGTACTATTGGTGAGAAATTCTTTGGTAGAGCTCTGTGTGATCTGGGTGCTAGCATTAATTTGATACCAATTTCCATCTATTAGAGACTTGGATTAGGAGAAGCACAACCGACCACTGTAACTCTTCAACTTGTAGATAAGTCTTTGAAACACCCAAGAGGCATTATAGAGGATGTGCTTGTAAAGGTAGACAAGTTTATTTTTCCTCCAGATTTCATAATTCTTGATATAGAGGAAGACAAAGAGATCCCTATTATTATAGGGAGACCATTTTTAGCAACTTGTAGGACTTTGATTGATGTTCAAAAAGGGGAACTCACTATGAGAGTTCAAGACCAAGAGATAACTTTCAAAGTGTTTAAAGCTATGAAATTTCCAGGTGATTCTGATGCTTGTTATAGAGTAAATGAGTTAGTTGATAGCAGGTTTACAAAAAACTCTACTACTGATTCTTCTATAGTTTCTCCTGTGACTCTGAATAATGACTTAAGAGCCGCTTGCAAAAAGCGTTGTCTGCCAATCAATGAATTAGACCAGTTTCGTCTACAAGCATATAAAAATGTTAAGCTCTATAAAGAGAAGATGAAGAGATGGCATGACAATAAGCTTTTGCATCGACATTCTGAACAAGGACAAAAAGTTTTACTCTTCAAGTCTCGGTTGAAATTATTCCTAGGGAAACTAAAATCAAGGTGGTCAAATCCTTTCACTATTTCCAAAATGCATCCATATAGTACTGTTAAGATTAAAATGAAAAATCACATAGGAATCTCCAACCGAATGGGCAAAAAATCAAACCTTGTTGGAGAGGTGACATTGATCATCAAAAGCCAACCATTTTGTTATATGACCTGACCTGAAGCAAAGAAATAGGAAGTCAAGCTGATGACTCTAAATCAAGCGCTTCTTGGGAGGCAACCCATGTGTTTTAGTTTTTATTTATTTAATTATTTATTAATTAGAACATGTATTAGCTGTATATTTCTTCATTTTGTTATATTGTTTTTCGTAGGTGCAAATTAGAGGAATTAAAGCTATTTTTGGATGTCAATCATACAAACCAAACTAGGAAGTTTCTTTAAACCTATTTCATATGTTCTTTAATTTCGCATACTGAGGACAATGTGCATATTAAGTTTGGGGGTGGTAGAGATATTGAACTTAATTGAAATATTTTCTAGGTATTCTTGCTTGTGAAATTTTATTTGTTTGGTTGATTGAAGATATTTTGCTTTTGATGGTGATTTATTTTTATTTCTTCGATTTAAATGATGCATAACTCCTTGAAAATTTTGAATATTGTCTAAACTATGAATAATTTTTACGTATGTTTCATTTTTACAAGAAAAAAGTATTTATGAGCACGAGTCTTGATTTTTGAGTTGCTATGGTAATTTAGAGAAGGTTCATGTGAATATGTAATTCCATTGATATTTTTGGTGTCACAGTTCTTAGAATTTGTTTGATTTTCTCTCGAGGCGAAATTCTAGATAACACTTAACTAAGAAAATGATTTAGGCCATCTTTGGATCGTTTGAGCCTTTCTATCTACCTTTACATGCTTTATCCATAGTATACCCCTTTTGAGCTTCAATATATCGATTTTTCCTATCTCACTAACATGTGACAATTGTTAGAAAAGGTTTAAGATATATCGAAAGAAAAATAGGATACTGAAAAAAAAATAGATTCTAAAAAAACACAAAAAAGAAAAAAAGAGTATTGCATGTGATGCTAAATCCCAAATTGGGAAGTATTTATTGAGATGTTAGAAGGTATCTTGGTCAATCCTAAAATGATGTGTTTGGGAAAAGTTTTGAGCTAAATATTATCTTTTATCCTACCTTTACCTAAGCCATATATTACAAGCTTAATAAAGTCCTATTGATTTTTGGTTATGTTTGTCTATATTAGTGGAGAGAGAAATGAAAAATGAATATATAAGATTTGTGATTTCGTTAAAAGTTAATTGCGTTTATATTTGCATAAACTGATCCGGATCGTATGTGATAAAATATGAAAAGACTTCACACACATAAGAAAATTCATTGTGAAAATGTAACATACTTTTAAATTGATTTCAATGCTTAGATAAAATTTTTATATTTTTTTGAGTTATGTTATTTGTATGACCAATTGTAAATGTCTTGAAAATCACTATTTTAATTGCATGTATCCTTATTTTATTTCTTTCCTTTTGCTCGAGGACTAGCAAAATCTTAAGTTTGCGGTGTGATAACTGTATTTTATATAGTTATTTTCGTCTATTTTATTAATTATAATTGTTATGTTTTTTAAATTTTTAGTTCATTTTTAATTAATTAAATTAATATTTACTATTAGTTTTTTAATAAATATATTTTAATAAAATTAATTAATTTAAATAAAAAGGGACTTAATTGTAATTAATAAAAGCTGAAAATAAAATTTGAATTAAAAGTGGGTGAAATTGCAAATATCAAAAGATTAGAAGTTAATTTGAATTAAATTTGAGGGTCAAAATGCAATTAATGAAAGTTGAATTTTCTGGGCAGGAGAAGGAGGCCATTCACGCCATTATTCACGCATGACACGCACCGTACGATCAAGAAATCAACGGTCACGATGAGGCGTGTGTACTGAAAAATGTGACAAAAACGATTGGAAGAGGGTTTCCTGGATGCACGCTGCACGGCTCGCAGAGTGGGACCCACGTGTCGATGGCGTAGAATATTCTCCCGAGGCGCATCTCATCGTTCATTGTTGGATCAAAGTTGAACGGTCTAGATTTGTACGAGAGTGAGATCAAGCTATCTCGCACCGAGCAGTGCACCTATAGTGAATTGTACGCGGTTCATTGAAGCAGTGTGCGCCCTCGCGTTCCACCGAATATGAAGCTACCACGCATTTCATAAATCTTTCGGCCAATCACATGGAGACACATGGCATACATTTTGTGAAATCAAAACATAGAAATTGGCGCACTCTTTATTCTCTCCATGCGTGTTTAGCTTTTATTATGCTCCATATTTCTGTCCCCCACTTGTATTTTTATAAAAAAAATAGTTGTTTAGTGGGGATATATTTGGAGACGCGAGGAAGGACACGTGAGTTTTTGTTTTTTTTAGTTTTTCAGTTACCATTTTTCCGGTTCGTCTTAATTTTTAGTTTCTTCTCTGCGTGTTCTCTACAACACGCAGAAACTTTTCTTTAACTGTTTATGTTGTTATTTTCTTATGAAATGGAGAGAAAGAAGACAACAAAGAAGAAGGGAAGGGAAGAAATTTATTTTTCATTGAGGAATCGTGAAAGAGTTTCTCCTGATCTTTTTCTTTTAAATTTTATTTCTCTGAAATGTCTGATTATTGTTGTATTGTAATTTTAATTTCTGCTATGAACTAATTTATTTGTTCTAGGGTTGCAATGTAGCTTAAATTATGAAACTTGAATTAATTATTTTTGAATGATTTATGGAACGGTTTTAAGTTGTTTATTTTATATGTGCTTAATGCTTTTAATTATTGAAAGATTAATTAATTGATCTATGACACTTAAATAAACTTGGAAAAGGTATTTTTGTGTGTTGCTCGTGATAAAATAACATATATATATATATATATATATATATATATAATGGATAGAAATATACCTTTATTTTACGTGTAACTATTTTAGAACTTAGAACTTAATAAATCTAGTTGAATTTAATTCTCATAGGAATATAGTGAATTATTTTAGCGAGATGTGTCTATATGGAGGTCGGAAGAGATATATGGATAAATTATGAGTTCTTTGTTAACAACTTAAAATACGAGAACATAAATCAAGAGAAAATAAAATGATTCAAGTGGATTAATTTGGTGAAATTGTAATCCTAGAATTTTCTGACAAACTGTTATAAAAATTAGTTAGTCAAACTGCATCAAATTATCGACTGTTTGGATAAAATCAGGTTGAAATAATTTTAGTAATTAATGAACACTAATAAACAAATCTCCGTGGGAACGATATTTTACTTATCATATTATTAATTGTGATTGTGTATACTTGCACGTTTTATGTTCTCTTAAAAGAGACAACATTGTCTAGGTCCTCGGTTGAACTAGAATATAGAACATTGGTTACTATCATTACTGAAGTAAAATGGATTCAATCCTTACTTTCAAAGCTAGATATTAAGCTCAAGAAAATTTCTATGACATTTTTGTGATAATATGAGTGCAAAATATTTAAGTCAAAATTATGTTATGCATAAAAGGTATAAATACATTAAGATTGAAATACATTTTACTCGTAAGTAGGTTTTGAGGAAACAATTGCTTGTGAAATACTATACTTTGCATGATCAATTAACTTATTTGCTTACAAAGTCTCTACCTAGACAAAAATTTATGGAATTGTGCAACAAATTTTTAGTGGTTCAACCACCTTTAGCTTGAGGGGGAATACTAAATATATATAAAGAATATATAGTACATATTAGATGTACTTATGTAACACACATTGATTATATATACAAGAACAATTTAGAGCATACATAGGTATTATTCTTATTGAGTACGTAACTAATTGGTTATATATGTAATCTCCTTATAACAACTTTTTCATTCAAGAAAAGTTAGTTATACTCTCTACTTCTTCTTCTCTTAACTTCCTATAATATATATATATATATATATATATATGAGAACGGTGGAAGTGATGTGTAACCTTATAGAAGTTATTAGTCTTGGATATTATATATTTTCTTATATGATTAATATCTCACAATTTTGTTAAAGGTTGTTTATTCATATAGACTTTCAATGTTATCGTATTTTTAGGGAAGACAATGCTATATAGTTAATTATATAACCTTTCAAGTTATGTAATATTCATCCAATAACATGGTGGTTGGATATCACATTATTAATTAATATTTTTTTTTAGATATTAATAACATGTTTAGTTATAATTTTTATTGATAAATGATTTGTATTATTTATTTTTTGTCATGTTAATGATCCTCGTAATTGATAAACTAAACTAAGAATAATATTACGAAAGTATCAATCTAATTAAAATTTCTTAATGTATATCTCTGAATTATAATCTACAACTGTTGGGAAATAACGCAAATTTTTGATAAGCCATATTTATGATAAAACAAGAATAGAAAAATAACACACAAATTTGATAACGGAGTTCGGCCAATCTTGCTTACGTCTCCGGACCTGCTGCATATCTTTTTACTGAAAGGGGAGAAATTACACAAGGTGTTTACAACACTCACAACTCACAACCCAATTATACTCAAGAAAATTACTCTCAATTTTCTCTCACAAAAGCTTTTCTCTCAATTGGAATGAACATTTTGGATGATAAATTCATTACAATTAC
Organism: Hippophae rhamnoides; assembly: GCA_033030585.1. NCBI lineage: Eukaryota > Viridiplantae > Streptophyta > Magnoliopsida > Rosales > Elaeagnaceae > Hippophae > Hippophae rhamnoides. The sequence goes on along the minus strand of CM065428.1, from coordinate 28,872,866 downwards.
ACATCTATTTATAGGAAAAATCACTCATTGAATTACTCCTTAAATTAATGGTTCCTTAAATTGCTCCTTGAATTAAGCTCCTTGTTTTGCCCCATGAATTGCTCCATGAATTGCTCCATGTTTTGCTCCATGTTTTGCTCCTTAATTTGCTCCTTAAATTAAGGAGCTTTATAACAATCTCCAACAATCTCCCACTTGAAGACTAATTTCAATCTGTCTTCACACCTTGATCAATGCAGCAGCTTTTCTAGTCTTTGTTACTCTAGCAGACCAACTAAAGTTGAGCACAACTTCAGTTTGTCAATAGTCACCACCTTTGTTAACATATATGCTGGATTTTTGCTTCCTTCAATCTTCTCCAATATTAACACATCATCTTCCAATAGAGATCTGATGAAGTGATAACGAAGTCCAATATGCTTTGTTTTAGAATGAAATGCTGAATTCTTCGCCAAGTGTATTCCACTTTGACTATCACTATGCAAAACATTCTTCTTTTGTTTGAATCCCAGCTCAATTAACAAACCTTGAAGCCATATCATCTCTTTACTAGCTTCAGTTACTCCTAGATACTCAACCTTTGTAATGGATAGAGTGACAATTTTCTGTATTTGTGACATCCAACTAATAGTTGTAGGTCCAACAGTAAATATATAACCGGTAGTGCTTCTTCGGTGATCAATTTCACCTCCAAAGTATGTGTCTACGTACCCTTGTACTTTTAACTCTCCTTTACTAAAGTACAAGCACTTTTCTGTGGTGCCTCGCAGATACCTCAAAATCCACTTGACTGCTTCCCAATGAGTTTTCCCTGGATTTGACATAAATCTGCTAACAACTCCCACTGCATGGCCAATGTCTGGTCTCGTACAGACCATTGCGTACATCAAACTTCCAATGGCTGAGGCATAAGGAACCTTAGCCATGAATTCTCTCTCTTCCTCTGTCTGAGGGGACTGATCCTTGGATAGGCGAAAATGACTGGCCAAGGGTGTGCTAACTGGCTTGGCATCGCCCATGTTGAATCTTTGCAAAACACGATTGATGTACTCTGCCTGAGATAACTGCAAGGATCCTTTCTTCTTATTTCTTGTGATTTGCATTCCAAGAATCTTCTTTGCTGGACCCAAGTCTTTCATGTCAAATTCCTTTGACAATTGCTGCTTCAACCTTTTAATATCATCCATATTTGCCCAATTGACGTGAAATTTGGCCGCGTCTTGACTCGGCGACTCGGGCGGCCACGCGGACGGGATGGGCTGCTCCGGGCGCGATTTTCTCCTTTTTGACATTTTTGACCTTTTCGACCCATTTTGTCCAATTTTTCCATATTTGTTGACCTTTCCCCATTTATTTATTGATATATTTGTGATGTATTGCTTCTAGTATTCTTCTTTGAGTCTTCAAGTTACGTTTTTAAGCAAAAATTCCTGAAGAACAATAAAAATACCCGTGATTCCGAAAAAGATAAATTTATATAAATATATGATAAAACATATAAATATATATATTTTTTAGTCAATTAATGTGCATAAAATCATGGTAATTTTAGTGCTTTTTGAGCACTCATCAGAGTGCTACTGTCTGTGGCTGTAAACAAGGGGTGGTCCATGTACCAAATGGATGTGAAGAATGCATTCTTGCATGGTGATCTCAAAGAAGAAGTCTATATGAAATTGCCACCCGGGCATTCTCAAAGCAATGAACTGGATTTAGTGTGCAAATTGCACAAATCCATTTATGGTTTGAAATAGTCCCCACGAGCTTGGTATGCCAAGCTAAGCTCAGTTCTCACTAGTATTGGTTTCAAAAGCAGCAATGTCGATTCTTCATTATTTGTTCGCACAGGAGCTATGGGAAAATTGGTTGTGTTGATTTATGTAGATGATTTGATAATTACAGGTGATAATGCTGACGAGATTTTCAACCTCAAACAGTCCCTCAGACAAAGGTTTTCAATTAAAGACCTTGGGATATTGAAGTACTTTCTTGGTATAGAAATGGCAACCTCGCACAAAGGACTCTTTCTTAACCAAAGGAAATATGTCCTAGATTTGCTCAAGGAAGCTAAAATGAGTGATGCTAAACCAGCCATTACCCCTCTTGACAGCAAGCTCAAACCTAGCTTGAAGGGCACGCCACTCACGGATATAAGTTATTACCAGCGATTGGTTGGTAAATTGATCTACCTAACAATCACCAGACCTGACATCACATATTTTGTAAGTATTGTGAGCCAATTCATGCACTCCTCGACACTTGAGCATTTGACCCTTGTTAAAAGGATCTTATGCTACTTAAAAGGATCAGTGGGTCGTGGTATCATCATGAAGAAGAATGACAACACACAAATCATGGGATATTGTGATGCTGATTGGGCAGGGAATGCAATCGATCGCAAGTCCACCACTGGCTACTGTACATTTGTCGGTGGAAACTTGGTCACATGGAAGAGTAAGAAGCAAAATGTCATCGCCACATCAAGTGTCGAAGCTGAGTATCGTGCAATGGCTTCAACTGCATGTGATTTGATATGGCTTAAAGGTCTTCTATGTGATTTAGGTGTTCCTACAACTCTTCCTATGTCCTTATTTTGTGACAATCAGGCAGCCATGCATATAGCATCAAACCCAGTGTTTCACGAGAGGACGAAACACATTGAAGTTGATTGTCATTACATTCGTGAACAAGTTCAATCACAAGTGATTCAGACACATTATACAAGAAGCTTCGACCAACTGGCTGACATCTTCACCAAGCCCTTGGCTTCTCATCAGTTTCAACGACTTTTGTCCAAGCTTGGATCCATAAACCTTTTGGATCCAGCTTGAGGGGGAGTATTGGATATTAGACCTTAATTCAAGGAGCAAAACAAGGACCTTAATTCAAGGAGCAAAACAAGGACCTTAATTCAAGGAGTAAAACAAGGAATCCTTAATTTAAGGAGTAAAACAAGGAATCCTTAATTCAAGGAGTAAATCAAGGGACGCTTAATTCAAGGAGTAATTGAAGGAGTAAAATTTCCTTATAAATAGCTATACAATTGTAATGAAAACATGAAGAAAATAATAAGAGCTCTTTTGTGTAGAGTTATTTTTGTTTTTTCAACAGTTACCATTTTAAATGATTAGTGGTTATAATAGTGACACAATGTAAAAATCTCAATTTTAATTGTTAGTTATAGATATTTAAATTATTTTACTTCAATTTAATTCTCTTTCATATATTTTTATAAGATGAATTTAAAAGACACAAATAATCAAAAAAATTACCTTTTTATATAATAAAAAAACGATAATAAAAATGATTAAATAAATCTTTTATTTATTCTAATTTTAGTAGAATATATAAAAATCACATTTGTATTTTTGTGCTCATATTTTAACAAAAATAAATAATAACACACTAATTAAATTAAGGCACATTTAGTATTTAACGTTATATGTTATATCTATATAATAAACAAACATAAATACTTAAAAGAAAAAAACAATTCATACCATAAGATTAACTAATAATGAATTTACTTATAATTTTTAATATTTCAGGTATAAGTTGTATACTCTATACAAAGAAAATTTTACTTATTCCAATGCAAAAGATATTCATTACAAAAAAATAATGTTTATAAATAAAGTGAGCTAACAGTAATATTCGATGGAAATTAAGTATATATAGCATTATACAAGCTTTTATAAAATAAGAAGTACAGAACTATTATCAAAATATTACATCGATAAATTAAAAATTATAACACATGTATACTTATTTAAAGAATTAAAAAAATTCAATAGTCAAAATACCAATACTCAGTATCCAAATCTAGGGATTGTCGCTCTCTGAGTCAACGATTGTAAGGTCTAAATCCTAGTAAATAATCGACACGAATTTGTGTAATGAAAACACAAGTATATGTATTACAACAAATAATATAATGATAAGAAAATATCGTTCATATGAAGATTATGTTATTAGAAACTAATTTTAAAACAAAATAAAAAAATCAATGTTTTAGTGTTTTTATATTTTTAAGAAATTAAAATTAAAAAAACTAAAAATAAATAATAATAATTAATTAACTCAGAATTGAAAGCTAAGAAAATATCTATGAATACTTAATCCTCTAATTTTTTAAACATATGAATCACTAAAATCACTCTAATATAACTACCAATCAATTACATGATTAATTAAATCTAACTTAGCATGTATTCATCTCTCAAGTAAAATACACATCATATAGTAATTAATCTAATCACACTCTCATGTAAATTAAATTACATACTATTCATTAATTTTACCAATTATGGATCAGATACATAAGAATAATATATCTTTGCCTAAAAATTATGCATGTTATTTAATCAAAATAAACAATTAAATAATTTTTTCAAATCTATTTAATTGCCTCTATAGATAAATTGTAGGTAAAAAAATTAATAGCATAAAAATTAGATTAAATAACATAATTAAATTTAAATCATAATTGAAATAAAATATTAGATCATCACATCTAAAAATTGAGTTCATAAGACTCATAGATTAATAAATTAGCTAGACATAATTTTATTCATAAAACTCATATTTTTTTAAAGAAAGACATAAAATTTGATAAAGAAAGGAGAAGACGAAGAAATACAATAAATCTCTTGAATTACAACACCAATCTCTTCTTGAATCTCTACCAAAATTGTATCTCTTTTTGAATTTTTTTATATTTTTCTCTCATATTGGCTCCAAAAACTGATAAAAATTGATAATTTTTTATTCATTAGGGTTTATGGGGTAATTAGGGAATTAAACTAAGTTGAAGTGAAATATGAACCGTTAGATCAGCTTCAAATCAAAGGTTGAGATGAAAAAAAATTAACAACATTGGTCAATAGGAATGTGACATGTGGCAAGGGGGAAAGATGGATCCAATCAGCATGCAACGCATGGTAGAATGGACTAGTTGTGCTCAAAGCGTGCTAAGTCAGCACCATGTGGCTTACTGTGATTCGTGATTAAGGCTTGCATGGCACCCTAGTGGGAAAAATGGACAAATCAGGTGATAATGCGTGGCACACCTATTGACAGCACGGTGAAACTTGGAACTAACGCCGTGTTGACACGTGGTAAGAATTGTGTTGCCTGATACATGCAACATTGCGCGATTTGTCCTCTTCGTTTGCATGGTATCCATATGGCGGCGTTTGTCAGCTCTCATGCTTACGTGGTATCCATATGGCATCTTCTGATTGGTCATGCGCTAAAAAATTACAAAAGCCTCCCAAAATATATGTTTTTACCCATTTTCATTGAAAAGTTCATATTTTAATACCTTTAATACCAAAAATACTACTCATTAAATAAAACAAGCAAATATTAAATAAAAAAGTTCACTAATAACTCTACTTTCATAGAGTCATCAATAAGCAATACGCTTAGAAAGTATGAGCCTATCGCTATTTTTCTTCTCCAAAGGTGTGTCGTGAAGGGAAGCGATGAACTTCTATAACTCTTTGGAAGGATGGGTCTATAACTAACAAACTACAAGCAAAAAGGAACATGTTAGAAAAAACAAAGCATGCTACAATGAGGCTAAGTCTCAAAACTCCCTACCATTACTCTTATAATGGGTAGGCATGATAGGGACTTATGAGATATTTAGATTGAAATCTCCCTTTACCTTGAAAAGTGAGTCATCTCTTATTGGTTTTCAAAAGCTTCTCAATTAGAATACAGTTGGCATAAAACCTAAGATAAAACCAACCACGACTACCACCTTGAAGTTGCAAGAAGTAGCAAAAAGTGAACCTCTCTATGGTCAACTCTTGTTAGTACTCCTTGTGGAGTACCAAGAAAGATAATAATACTCACAATTAGGTGGAAACTAGGTCAAAATAGTACCAACATATACCAAAAAGTTATGCATAATAGGAATCAAAGGTAGTCTCAACTTGGTAAGGAGATGATCTACAGATAAAGCAACCCTACCTAGAACGAGATATTCCAATATCTTTAAGTCTATCCAAGAAATGATTTATCATCAGAAAACAAACCTTATTCATAGAAAAGAAGGTAGAATCTTCCTTGTCATAAACCAATTGGTACTTAGGAATAATCTAAATGAAATCTAAGTCCTTCTCACTAGAAGAGTTAGTCCATATTGTGGATAGAATTGCATCTACAAGATGGTTTAGGACCATTTTTCAGCTTGACCCAATCTTGGCTTCTAACTTATGGACTCGAGCCATCTAAATCACTACCAAAAAAGCCTTGGTTGGCTGGTCTATGGCTAGATGGACCTTGGTCTGACCTAACATATCTGGATGAACCATGACCAAACAAACCATGGTCGAATGGACCATGGCCAGACAAACTATGGTAGAATAGACTATGAATCGAAGAACTATGGTTGAATGGATCATGGTCATCCACTCGGCAACCACCTCATGTGACCCATCATAGTCCACGCACGTTCAACCATATAACTTCGAAGTGCAACCTTATTCATTAATCATTCTATCATTTATCCTTGTCTATGTAGGAAAGGGTGAGTATAAGTTCCATGGGGTGTGATGTGTTTGGATAGTGGGTACATTTTATACAAGGTGCTAAGAAAGTAAATAAATGAAAAAGGTTGAAAAAATAAGAACCTACCAAACCTTGATGCCAATTTTCTCCACTCCCCACTATCTCTTCAAATGTGGACTTTGAAAAATGGAATGAAGAAGTGAGCAAGGAGGCTCCCTTTATAAAGATAACGGGAAATGATCTTATCCATTCATTAAAGAACCCATCTAAGGGTTCCAAGCTCTTAGGTAGTGCATGAGATCCTAAGCCCATAAATTTTAACTTTCCCTTCCCTCCCAAAAAAGGAAGATTTGACTCTTTGAGTGTTTGTTTTGACTTTTACGTAACTCCCTAATCGGGAGCTCGACTAAGAATTCGTAAAAATTTCCAATAATAGGATGTTGTCTTGCATGTTTTGAATGCCTAAGTCAAGCAAGAAATCCTTTGTATAGGCATGTAATAATCACACACGAGTAGGCTTGACGTTGCTACTATGGCTTAGAGGGTCGTGAACCTCTATGATGACATAATGGAAAAATAGATCTCCTAGCCCATGATCTAAGTCAAGAAGGTTAGGGGGCTGATGTTGGGTGTAAATTGACTCATAACATATGATGAAATATGAGAGGTCCCATTCAACAAATAACTCATATGCCATCCCAATAAGTGTTAAGTTAGTAGATAAGTATCAATACTAGATAGATATATGACAGTATAAACAACCAACATATAATCTCTTAACAGTTTTAGAAGAAGATAATTACAAATAGATAACTCCGAAACTAATATAAATCTACTGCTATAGGTAAGGATAGTCTATAGGTAGTATCTTATCCTATATATATTAACTCTATATCTCTTTCATAGAATAACTTTAACATAACTTTATTAGAGATAAACACAAGAATGTATAATCTCTCTTGGAATCTCTATTCACCTCTTCAGATCACAAGGAGAGATACTAATCTCCTTCTTTATACTACCCAAACTTACTTAAGAGTTAAAGGACTAAAGGTTGCCAAACCATACGAGGATCTAAGGTCTTAATGGTGTGTTTTATATTATTAGGTCCACAGTAAGTACTACTCAAATACACGAGTCTATTTCTCATTTCTAAATAAAAAGAAGAAGAAAAAAGAAAAAAAATGGTATGAATAAATATTATAATCCTAAACTCTTAAAAGTAGTAATGTGATTGTTACAAGATAGTAGAAATAACCGCTTAAAGTCAAATGCATTTTCATTTATCTATAGGCACACACTTGATATTGCTTGCTTAATGAGTTTGATTGGAGTATGATATGAGCAATATGGTTTCTTCATAATCCTAGCATCTGATTTTTTTCCTCAAATCTATTTTATGCACATTTGATCCTTTTTCTTGTTTAACATATTTGAATCTATTTTCCTTCTTTTTTATATAACTTCTATTTATATATAAGTTGTTGACAGTGTGATATTGAGAGTGCATCTTTAGAGGTTTAAAGTCAAAGCAAATTTGGATTCTTAACACTTGATTTGGGAGAATTAATATTGATACATTTTGAGTATTGAGGTATGAATTTGTGATGCGAAGCTAATTTGCATGATAAACCTTAATGTGTTGAGATTGTGGCTGAACTTTTCCATAAGCCTTAATTATAAACTAAAAAAAACTAAGACATGAGAAATTTTATTGAATTAAGTTTATAGTTATGCTTTTAGGATTTCTATTTGTCTTCTTAGTTTTTGTTTTGCTCAAGTACTTATAGTTTATTATATTTTTAAGCATCAATTTTATATTTTATTCTAAGAATTTTTTTAATTAGAAAGGGATTTTTGTGTTGTGTAGTTTCATAAGCTTTGGGGACAATTTGTGACAAAAAGAGCATAAAAAGTGAAAACGAGGAAAGAAATGATAACTCAAACAAGTCTGGATGAACAATAATCAAGCCACCATGAGAACCAACACGTGCCACAACACAAATTTTCAAGTTATGGAAAACTAGACACTGGTTTTTGTATGGGACCTCTAATATGTCTTGTACTACAGCACAACTAATTTCATGCCATAACAAACTTACCTCGGGTATTTTTTTTGTATGGGTTTTGCATAGTGGCACAACATTTCCAGGCCTCGATAGATTGGCCTCAAGTTTGTATTGGAGCTCAAACTTGTCTCGTGCCGTGGCACCAATGATTTCATGTCGTGGTTCGCATTTATTTTTGGCCACAAATTCCGTCATGGGAAGTGGTGTATTTCCCTAATTCTTTTCTAAAACCTAGCTTATAAATACATTATAATGATTCTGAAAAACCCTTAGCCGAATCCCATCATCCTTATACATAAAAATAGAGAGAAAACTCACATTTGTGAAGCTTGTCCAAGAACTTGAAGAAGGAGATCAACTAACTTTAAAAGATTTGGAGAGAGGAGATCATGAGAGGTATTTTAATTGTTATAGTCATTTTTCTCTAAATGACTTGTTTAATTAAATTGATTATGATTAATTTGATTATGTTATACTAGATTTTTGTATGTGATACTAGTTTTTCTTCAATAAATGGATGAATATTTGAATGATTTTATGTAATTAAAGTTTAATTATTTCTTGTTTATAGCCTTTCTTATCTTTGTTTATGAATTATTATTGACAATTTTAATTTGTGAACAAAGTAATTATTTTAGAACTAGACATTAGATACTTTATCTATGTTTTAGTTGTGTAATTATAAACAAGTGTCTAATTTAATGTTATCGACTTGAGTTAAATTAAATGGTTAAATTATTTTCTTTAATATTATTAATTAATTAAAATCTAATTAAGGAATTAATTTTTTAATCAATTAGGTTATTCTATTTAAAACAAAATAAAATCATTTAAATGGTTCTATTCATGAATGGTTAACTAATTAATCTCCTATACTCGTTCAATCATTCGATACAACGATTTATCTTTTTTTATTTTAGTTTGTTTAAGTATTTTAAAATTTATAATCGTTCTTCCAACCGATATTGTTAGAGTAATTATGATTATTTCATTAGTTCATTAAGATAATAAGTTAAGTTTAAGATCATTACAAATTCTCTTAGAGTTCGACCACGAGATATGTGAATATTTAAAATTTGTACATCAAAAGCTAAAGTTAACTTGGGTTGACGAGACAAATTTAAGTCTTATATCTGATTAAAAATTATTTAATGAATATAATTTTAGTTATCTATCACAACAATTAAGAATAGTTAACAAATAACACAATAATACAAATCAAGGCATTAAAAGAGAAATAATTCATAAAGGGCATCTCACCTTTCAAAAGAAAATTAAACAAAATGAGTAAAGATCAAGGTTGATGCTTATTTGTTACTTTATAAAGTCATAATTGTGTAGAAAGGCATGGCCTAACTCTCTCCAAAAGAGCTCTCAAAGAGGAAGGGTTACTAGGACCTTATAACCAGCACTTTGCTAGCTTTCCTGGTCGATGTGGGACTCCTTAACACCCTTCATCACATCGGACGAGGACACCGCAAAGATTGATTGATCGTGAGGTTGAATGATCGGGGTTGACCGTGTTAGGCACATCAATTGAACCCAGGAACCTGCTTTGATACCATATAGAAAGTCATGGCCTAACTCCTTCCAAAAGAGCTCTCAAAGAGGAAGGGTTACCATGACCTTATAACCAACAATTTGCTGGCTTCTCTGGTCGATGTGGGACTCTTCAACATCCCCCTTCACATCGGACGGGGACACCGCAAAGACCGATTGATCGTGAGGTTGAATGATCGGGGTTGACCATGTTGGGCACATCAATTGAAGCCAGGAACCTACTTTGATACCATGTAGAAAGTCATGGCCTAACTCCCTCCAAAAGAGTTCTTAAAGAGGAAGGATTGCCAGGACCTTATAACTAGCACTTTGCTGGCTTCCCTGGTCGATGTGAAACTCTTCAACAAATTTGTTTCTTTACGTAGCTCCAAAATTCTCAAATTGTGTTTAATTCCCAACAAATTTATTCTTCCCTTTGATTATACATGCATATGTAATCCTACAATGTAAAATGACATAACTTGTATAATCATTTCTTTCCCAATAAATTTTATCTTCAAATATAAGATTTTGCTTACCCATACATGGTATTATAGTAATAAAATGTTGAGATCAATTTTTAATATCAATTAAAAATTTTAAGTTTGATAGAACTTACGAAAAGAAAATGAAATTTTACTATTGAAGAAAGTTTAAATGAAAAGCTTTTGTAAAGATAAAGTAGCCACATTTGAGGAAGAACTTAAAGATTATAAATAAATTGTTAGATATATCTCTCACAAACTTGAACTTTTGAGAGAATTGATGCATGATACTTCCATTAGAATGATGTTTGCTTCATGAATAGACATTTCTCTGAACTCTGCATTTGTCATAGTTTGACGTTTTATTTATGAAACGGGCCTATCACATCATGAGTCTACTGATGAGTGCTCAAAAAGCACTAAAATTACCATGATTTTATGCTCATTAATTGATTAAAAATATATATATTTATATGCTTTATCATATATTTATATAAATTTGTCTTTTTCGGAATCACGGGTATTTTTATTGTTTTTCAGGTATTTTGGCTTAAAAACGCAACTTAAAAAAAAGAGAAATACTAGAAGCAATACATCACAAATATATTAATAAATAAATGGGGAAAGGTCAACAAATAAGGAAAAATTGGACAAAATGGGACAAAAATGTCAGAAAGGAGAAAATCACACACAATGATATTGCCCAAATACTTAACTCCGCCCCAGGCACACCGTCATCCAGTAACACTGCTTCATCCGCGGTACATTGTTCATCCGCGTCAAGCCCATCCGTAGTCTTCCATCCGGCAGATCGTTTCATCCGCTACAGATTGCTCATCCTCATACAGACGTTTCATCATAAGGTATCGTTTTATCCGCAGATCGCGCTTTACGCCACGTCATCACGACGTCAAGACTAATCACTAAATCGCGCTTACATTTTTTAACATTTTTTCTCTATTTTTTTCTCTCCATCCTCACCTATAAATACCCCTTCCTTCACCTTCAACACACCTCAAAACCACACTTTCTCTTCTTTCTTTCTTCCATTTCTTAGTTTTTAGTTTTTTTAGTTTTTCTTATGTTTTAGCTAGTTTTTCTTATGCTTTAGCTAGTTTCTCTTAGTTTTAGAGTTCTTCCTTTTTAGAAGAACTAGTTATGTTTTTGTAATATTTTAGCTTTTTGATTCAATAAACGGGAGCAAATTCCGCATTGAGTTTTTCCAAAGAACTAGAATACAATAAGTTCGTAAGGATTTTATTTTCTTTACAGCTTATTTTTATGCTTTATTCTTACATGTTATATTTAATTTGTCTGTGGTTAAATTTAACTGCAATACCGCTTAGTAAACATGATGTAATAATGACGTATATTATGCCAAAATATTAAATAGTAAAAATATCTAAAATGAATTGATTTTATTTTTTATTCATGATTTTATATTAAGAATGTTAGAGAAATATATTATTTTTCATTACAAACTTAAACCTCGAAAATTAGATTTTAAGGTTTAGTTATCCGTCTGATTTAGAGTGGTTTCTTTTATTCGATGGTACAATCGCCTTGGTAGTTAGTATAAGCTCTATTTCAAAAGTTTTTATAAGAATTATTATCTCAAAATGTATTGACGCATACGTGATCGCCAAATACTTTGATGAACGAAAACTTGATTAGCTTAAAATCAAGATCGCTGATCCTGCTAATACTTTGGTTTTATATTTATAAAACTCTCGCAAGTACCTAATCATTTCGTAGAAAATGATAAGTATACTCCCAAGGTCGATCTAAGGAAGGAATGTATGTGGTTTTTAATTTATTATTCAAACTTTTAAAACGAAAATTAAATCCTAAACATCCTCCGTCACGATATTTTGGGTTTTGTGTTTTTAATCTAATTACGTAAAATTAAACATAGATTCAATAAACATTCATGCAAATTTTATCTTTTATAAATAAAGTGAGTATTTATGGATATAATAACTAAGTTAATTACGCTTGCTCGTATTATTTAGGTTATTAAAGATATGAATTGATATTTATTGATTCTCCTTTTTATTTAATACCACCTTGCGGGTTGCTAGATATTCTTTGTTAACTAAACAAAATCAATTAACACCTACAAGTGGCCGATAACTAATTTGGTTAATTAAATTAATTCCTTTTTCTAAGAGATTTAAAATGAACCATTTAAATGCCACCTTTGGTGGGGTTAGACGCTTAAACTTTATTCAAGGTGTCCAAATTAAACCTAAGAATTTAGTTATCCGAAAGTACTAACTTTCAAGTTTTAAAACCACTACCGAAAAATACGTCATTAATACATTTTCGATAATAATTTTATAAAAACTTTTGAAATAGCTTCAATTTCTAACTAATGACATTGTACCATCAAATAAAAGAAAGACTACTCTAAATCGGGATCGATAACTAAACCTTAAAATCTAATTTTCGTGTTTAAGTTTGTAATGAAAAATAATATATTTCTCTCTAACATTCTTAATATAAAATCATGAATAAAAATAAAATCAATTCATCTGAGACATTTTTACCTATTTAATATTTCGCAAGCATAACAACGCCATTATTACATCACTTTTACTAAATACCAAAGACAGCTTAAATTTAACCACGTACAAATTAAATATAACATGTAAGAATAAAGCATAAAAAATAACTCAGAAGAAAATAAAATCCTTACATGCACTCGACGCTATTCTCGTTTGCCGAAAACCTTACTGAATTTGCACTCCCATTTATCAATCAAAAAGCTAAAATATTACAAAAATATAACTAGTTCTTCCCTAAAAAGGGAAGAACTCTAAAACTAAGTGAAACTAGCTAAAACATAAGAAAAACTAGCTAAAACATAAGAAAAACTAAAAAAACTAAAAACTAAGAAATGGAAGAAAGAAAGAAGAGAGAAGCGGTATTTTTATAAATAAGGAAGGGGGTATTTATAAAGTGACGGGAGAGAAAAAATAGAGAAAAAAATGTTAAAAAATGTAAAAACGCTGGATTTAGGACACGACGTCATTGATGACGCCAAGACGACAGGGCGTCAGACGCTGTCGTTGATGAACAAGACCGGCGATGAACGGTCGCTGGATGAACAAGGTGACGCTGATGAATAAAGTGTCGCTGATGAACAAGACGCTGCTGACGAACAAGACGTCTACGATGAACTGTTGTCATACGCAGCAATGGCAATAGCGAGTTAGGCCGGCGTCGCGCGCGATTTTCTCTCCTTTCTCGACATTTTTGTCTCATTTTGTCCAATTTTTTCCTTATTTGTTGACCTTTCCCCATTTATTTATTAATATATTTGTGATGTATTGCTTTCTAGTATTTCTTTTTTTAAGTTGCTTTTTAAGCCAAAATAATTAAAACAATAAAAATACTAGTGATTCAAAAAAGACAAATTTATATAAATATATGATAAAGCATATAAATATATATATTTTTAATCAATTAATGAGCATAAAATCATGGTAATTTTAGTGCTTTTTGAGCACTCATCATCTACGTGAAATATAATGGATTATTTTGCAGTTCTCGTAAGATTGCAGTTTAAGGAATTTTAAAATAAGTTTCACATATTGTCAATTTTATTTAGAGATCTTCGCCATTGGGATGGAATGGCTTATAGATCACTTAGGCTAAAATATAGTATAGTATGTGTTTGGAGATAATTTAAGTGTCTGATTTTAGTGGTTCTTAGTGAGAAGTGAGAAATTGAACAAATGAAATGGATCTCTTATTTTTCTCATTTAAGGGATATATATACATGTATTATGCATATAGAAGGTCACGTACAAGCGACTTAGAAATATTGTTTACACAATAAAATGATATTCAAACTGTTATAAAGAAGATCGTTGCATTACAACAGGTCGTTTTATGCATAAAATGAAGTTCGTTACACATGGGTCACTTTAAGTCCATAAACAACTTTCTTCAAGTCGTTCATAGGAAGGAAAAACCATTATACGATCGTCATAATAGGGTTAACACGTCATATCTTAAAGCCTAGGATCTCGTACTTCGGACAACATGGACCTCACACTTCTAAATGAGGTACTTTGTCGATGAGATAACGTGCAAACCTCTTGGGCTTAGGCTATGATAGAACTAATCCTATCACCTCGTTATCATCATAGCGGGATACCCGCACACTTGAGGTGAGATGTCTAATACCCATTTAATACCAAATAATATATAACTTAAATTTATTAAATTATGAACAACTAATTTAATAAGAGAATCATTGTTTTATTACAATATTTTTAAGTAATAGATAAAATATTCTCAATAAAATTTGATAGTTTATATTTTTTAATTAATTGTTTTAATATTTATATTTTAAATTATTAAATATAATATATAAAGGATTTTGAGAAATATTTTATTTTTTAAATAAATTTAACAATTGAGATTTACACAATTAAATCTAAAAATCCAACAAAAAGAAAAATAAATGTAAATAGTTTTGTCGTTAAAAAGAACCTCCCGACGGTCGCTGTCTTCACAATTCACAACATCATTAGCAGCGAAGCATACCAAAGCGTTAACTGTTAGATATTATTGTTATAAAGCTCCTTAATTTAAGGAGCAAATTAAGGAGCAAAACATGGAACAAAACAAGGAGTAAAACATGGAGCAAAACATGGAACAAAACAAGGAGTAAAACATGGAGCTTAATTCTAGGAGCAATTCAAGGAACCATTAATTTAAGGAGTAATTCAAGGAGTGAATTTTCCTATAAATAGATGTGTAATTGTAATGAATTAACCATCCAAAGTGTTCATTCCAATTGAGAGAAAAGCTTAGAGAGAAAAGCTTTTGTGAGAAAAAATTGAGAGTAATTTTCTTGGGTGTATTTGGGTTGGGAGGTGGGGGGGTTGTAACCACCTTGGGGAATTTCTCCCTTTTCGGTAAAAAGATCTATGACCCAGGGTTCGGAGACGTAAGCAAGATTGGCGAACTCCGTTATCAAATTTTGTGTTATTTTTCTATTCTTGCTTTCTCGTAAATCGGCTTATCGGGGAATTTGTGTTATTTCCCGACAAGCGGTATCGGAAATTTATTGGTAGTGATTTGTCAATTTTCTGCAAGAAATAGTCGAGAAACGATCCAGAGGAAGTCGGATTTTAGTGGGAGCTTGATGAGATGAAGAAAGGGTGAAACTCGAGAAATTTGATGGCACGATTTCGGGTTTTGGAAAATGCGAGATAGAGGGATTATACGTATCAAAGAAATCTATATCAACCTCTCGGGAAGAAGCCGGAGGCTATGAAGGAAGAAGATTGGAATCTTACAGGTAGAAACCACCGGAGTTATTCGATTGACGTTATCCGTAATGTTGCTTTCAACGTAGCAAAAGGAAAAGACCACGGCGGGTCTTATGGCGGCTCTCTCCAATATGTATGAGAAGCCGTCGGCCTCGAGCAAAGTGCCAACGATGAGGCGCTTGTTCAATTTGCGGATGACGGAAGGCGCGTCGGTAGCTCGACATCTCGATAGAACTCGAACACGGTTACAGCCCGGTTGAGTTCGGTGGAAATAGTCGATGAAGAAGTACGAGCATTGATACTTTTGTCTTCTGCACGAGAAAGTGGAATGCTCTTGTCACGGGTGTGAGTAGGCTCGTCGGGAAGCCGATAAGTTGAAATTTGACGATGTTCGTGATTTGGTTCTCGGTGAAGAGATCACGACGTAGAGAGGCAATTGAATCGTACGACCTCTTCGGTTTTGCATACGAGTCGAGAGGAAGAAATTCAACCAAAGGAAATGGACGTGGTAGAGCTGACTCACAGGAGTAGATCAAGGACGGGGAGGTCGAATCTAGGAATCCTAATAATTCACGTAGCTCGAAGACTATCGAGTGTTGGAATTGTGGAAGAGCAGGGCCTTCAAAAATCGGTGCAAGAGAATGCACCAGGAAGGACAAACAAGTGAAGGCGAGACAAATGTTACTTCCACCTCGGGAGGAGATGATCGCATTGATATGCTCTTTGGAGAGCGAGGAAGAATCTTGGGTGCTAGACTTCTGGAGCATCGTTCCGTACTTCCACGAGAAAGAATTCTTGAGAAATATGTCCCAGGAAACCTTGGAAAGGTATATCTTGGTGATGATCAACCATGTCTTATTATTGGCAAAGGTGTAGTGAAGATTAAGTTAAACGGATCTGTTTGGGAGGCGAAGGATGTCGGGCATATTCCGGACCTCGGGAAGGAACTTAATCTCGGTGGGACGGTTGGCTAGTGAAGAAGGCTTTCTGGCTACGATCTTCCATGGTGATGATTGGAAGATTTCAAAGAGGTGCAATGTGGCGGTTGCTTTCGAGGCAAGAAAAAGTGGCACTCTTTACATGACGTGAGACCGCGTTGTTCGAATCACGATTAGTGGCAATGAAACACGAACACGTGGCACGGAGATTAGGCCACGTGAGTGAGAAGGGGATGAAGATTATGCCTCAAGGAAAACTTCCAGGTGCAGGTCTGTAGAGATGGACATGTGCCGAAGATTGTATACTTGGAAAGCAAAGAGAGTCGAACTTTTCGAGGAGTGGTAGAACCCGAAAGAAGGAAAAGCTAGAGCTTATTCAACTCGAGATGTTTGGGGACCCGACAACCGTCTCATCCATTGGTGGGAAACAATGCCATTGACTTTCGTCGATGATCATTCTCGGAAGGTATGGGTTTACTTTCTAAAGCATAAGTACGAAGTATTTGAGGCTTTCGGAAGATGGAAAGCTATGGTGGAAAATGAGACGGGTTTGAAGATCAAAAAGCTCGAGATCCAGATAATGGTGGTGAATATGAAGACGCGAGATTCAAAAATTTTTGCTATGGCGTGGATCGGAATGGAAAGAGCGGTGCCGGGGAAGCAGCCTCAACACAATGGTGTAGGCGGGCGTATGAAGCCGAACGTTGACGAAAGAGCGGAAGCATTCGTATACTGATCGAATTCTAGAAGCGGTTACGGGCGAGGTAAGTAGTCGGCTTACTTGATCAAGCGGGAAATACATTCCATTGGAGCATAGAATACCGAGGAGGTATGGAGCGAAAAAGAGGTGAAACTATCACATCTAAAAGTTTTTCGGTGTGTAGCATTTGTGCATGTCGGTGATCAAGGTAGGAATAAGCTTGATCCCAAATCAAAGAAATGCCACGTTCATCGGCTATGGTGAGGATGAGTTTGGCTACGCATTTGGGATGACGAAAAGAAAAGAAAGTTATCAAGTAGCGAGAGATGTGATTTTCAACGAAAGGGTGATGTATAAGGACATCTGCGTAAAATGGCGCCCGATGCCTCGGAGCGGAGATGAGTCGGTATTTGCGGTGCGAGATGATGTCCCGAGATACTTCCCCATGAGAACCAATTGTAATAAGTCCTCGACGGAGGAACTTGTTGGACAAAGCGGTACCTGACATTCGACGCACCTGACCTGCACTCGGCTCACATTGTATTGAGAAGGTCTTCGACCTCGTGTGCCTAACGGGGAGATACGTGGTATATGTTGGTGATGGAGGGGGAGCTGAGATCTTTATGATGAAGCTTGTCGGACTCGAGATTCCAACAAGTGGGAGCTTCTTATGAAAGAAGAAATGAAATCTCTCATCTCCGACGACATGGGAACTAGGTGAGTTACCTATGGGAAAGAAGGCCTTCCACATGACAAATGGGTGTCTTAGGGTGAAAGAGGGCTTGTGATGGTTCCAAGAGATACAAAGCAGCCTAGTTGTCAAAGGCTTTCCAACGAAGGAAGGAGTTGACTACACGACATTTTTGCTCCGTTGTGAAGCTTAATACTATCGGATCGGTATTGAGCATTGTAGCCATCGAAGATCTTAAATGCTTGAGCAGTTGGATGTAAGCGCATTCCTTGTGGAGATTTAGATGAAGAGATATACGTGTACCCGGCCAGGAGAAGGTTTCTGGAAAAGAGGGAAGAAGACTGTGGTGTCTGGACTTAAGAAGAGTTTGTATGGCACAGAAACAAGCTCGAGACAATGGTACGAAAGTTTGATAGCTTCGTACCTGAGGAAGGTTTCCAGAAGTGCAATCTTGACCATTGTTGCTACTTGAGAGATATAGGTCAGTTATATCATTTTACTACTTTATGTTGATGATATGTTAGTAGCGAGGTTCGGATATGGATGATATCGGAAGATTGAAGCATCGGTTGTCAAAGAGTTTGACATGAAAGACTTGGTCCGAAAAAGATTCTTGGAATGCAAATCCTGAGAAATAAGAAGAAAGGATCCTTCTGCAGTTATCTCGGGCGAGTACATCAATCGTGTTTTGCATAGATTCAACATGGCGATGCCAAGCCGATTCTTACGCGCCCTTGGCTAGTCATTTTCGCACATCGAGGATCAATCCCCTCCAGGAGAGGAAGAGAGAATTCATGGCTAAGGTTCCTTATGCATGCCGGCCATTGGAAGTTTGATGTACGCAATAGTGCATGCAAGACCAGACATTGGCAAATGCGATGGGAGTTGTTAGCGGATTTATGTCAAATCCAGGAAAACTCATTGGGAAGCGATCAAGTGGATTTTGAGGTATGCGAGGCAACACGAAAAGTGTTTGTACTTTAGTAAAGGAGAGTTAAAAGTACAAGGATACGTAGATGGAACTTTGGAGGTGAAGTTGATCAGAAGAAGCGCTCGCAGTTATATATTCTTGTTGGAACTACAATTTGTTAGTTGGATGTCACAAATACGGAAAATTGTCACTCATCCCTTCTGGTGAGTATGTAGCGATGGCGAAGCTAGTAAAGAGATGATATGGGCGAAGGTTTGTTAGCCGAGTTGGGATTCAGAAGAGAAGAATGTTACGCGTAGTGATAGTCGAAGTGCAATACACTTGGCAAAGAATTGACATTTCATTCTAGAGCCAAACATATTGGACTTCGTTATCACTTATTGAGATCTACATTAGAAGATGATGTGTTAATGCGGAGAAGATTGAAGCGAAAATCCGGCGAGATATGTTAACAAAGGTGGTGATTATTGACAAGCGAAGTTGTGCTCACTTCGGTTGGTCTAGAATAACAAAGACTAGAAAAAGCTGCGTTGATCGAGGTGTGAAGACAGTTAAATCGGTCTTGAGTGGGAGATTGTTAGATATTATTGTTATAAAGCTCCTTAATTTAAGGAGCAAATTAAGGAGCAAAACATGGAACAAAACAAGGAGTAAAACATGGAGCGAAAACATGGAACAAAACAAGGAGTAAAACATGGAGCTTAATTAGGAGCAATTGAGAACCAATTAATTTAAGGAGTAATTCGAGGAGTGAATTTTCCTATAAATAGATGTGTAATTGTAATGAATTAACCATCCAAAGTGTTCATTCGAATTGAGAGAAAAGCTTAGAGAGAAAAGGCTTTTTTGTGAGAAAAAATTGAGAGTAATTTCTTGGGTGTATTTGGGTTGTGAGTTGTGAGTGTTGTACCAACGTATGTGTAATTCTCGCTTCGATAAAAAGATCTGCAGCGAGGTTCGGAGGCAATGTAGTTAGTGGCTTCCGTTATCAAATTTTGTGTTATTTTTACAACTGTTTCTGCTCATCATAACTTTATCGGGAATTTGTGTTATTTCCCAACATTAACATGCTTCATAACTTCTATCCGTCCGGTTATATGACAATCATGTCAACCCTTACAATTTGATCATTAGTGCCCATCGAACGGTTGGTAGTTCCAAGTAGTACGTAATAGAAATAAGTACGGTCATCTAAGATATTTTAATATTAATCATCTAACCACGTAAAGAATCGTAGTCTCAATTTGACCACAGACTCCAATACTCCATTGTGAGAAAGAGAAAACAAAATTAAAAGTTATAAAATATTTTAAAAACAGTTGTACAAAGAGTAGACATTTTCGTCCTTAAACTTCTACTTCTATATAAGTCTGGCTCTGACCCAAAGTTCCTCTCACAAATATCTCTTTATCTCTCTCTTCCTCTCTACCAATTTTGGATTTTTTTAAGTCTTCATAAGTGTAGAGGAATTTGAGAAGTGAAAAGCCCATTATTTTAAGTGTATATTTGATTCAGAGCTCATCTTTTACTTGGTCTCCATATCTGAGTTCGTTGAGTTCAGTAGTTTGTTATATTGGGTACAAGAAGTGAGTGATCCTTAACAACCCAGTTTTGGGAATCTTGGAATTTGAGTTGTTTATTGTATTTTTTTTTGGGTTAAGATGGCGGCGGCCGTATTTGCCGGAGATGACTTGTCACGACAGTCAAGTAGCCGGAGGAGTTGGAAGTCAACGAGTGTGAGAGAGATGTGGAATGCACCAGATGTATTCCAGAGAAGTGGAAGACAGAGCACTCATAATGATGAAGATGAGTTGAAATGGGCAGCTATAGAAAGGTTGCCCACTTATGATAGGATGAGAACTGGGATGTTGACTCAGGTGACTAGTAATGGAAGGGTTTTACATGAAGAAGTTGATGTCACAAAGCTTGGTACTCAGGATAAAAAAAAATTGATGGAGAGTATACTTAAGGTTGTTGAGGATGATAATGAAAAGTTCTTGTTGAGGCTCAGGGCCAGAAACGATCGGTACCCATCAATCTAGCTTCGTTAATATTCTTAATTTTGTTCTGAATTATATTTTTTGGGTTCTGGAAAAGTCAATGCAAAGTTGGAAAATTGGGTTTTGAATTTTATCAGTTAAACATCTGGACTTGAACTTAAATTTGTATTTGCCTGTGTTGCTGGTTTGTGTCTTTTCTCAAAAATGGAAACATAATTTTTGAATCTGAAATTTTTTAATCCAAATGAGATCCTAAGTACTAACTGAGTTCGTCTCCTTTAGGTTGTGTTTTTTAATGAAAAAAGAACAGCAAACAAGTTACCGGTAATAAGTGGGACTTTTTATCGACCATTTCTTTGGTGTTTGTTTTTAACATTTTGACTCTATGTACCTTACACCACAATGGTAACCTTTTCTAATCGGTTTTAACCGGCTAGAGTTACTTAAAAAAGAAACAAGTTTTCTCCTTCTTTAGAAGCTTTAAGGCAAATACCTGCTAATTTTATTAATTGCCATTTTAAAACAATAACAAAGAACATATGGATTCATAAGAACATATTTTCTATATTTGTCCGGCAAATCAATTTGCTGATGCTTAAATTTGCTTTGATTATTGATAATAAAGATTTTTCATTTCCTGGAACAGGGTTGGTATAGTGGTTCCAATAGTTGAAGTTCGATTCCAGAATTTATCCATTGAAGGAGATGCATATGTTGGTACTAGAGCGCCAACTTTGCTGAATTCAACAATGAACTTCATAGAGGTACTTTATACATATATATATATAACAAAGACTAATGTTTTATCTCTTAAGTTATAGTTCAATGCTGGAAAATTATCAATTTTTTAGTTGCAATAATCATGAACAGGGAATTGTTGGAATGGTTGGACTCGTACCATCAAAGAAAAGAGTCGTCAATATACTTTGAGATGTGAGTGGTATAGTGAGGCCATCAAGGTATGTTCATATTTGGACACCAAGGAAATAATTGATAAGCGTGTTTGTTTGAAGTTATCTTGTATTGTTTTGGGAATCCCTTTGATCCTAAAGCTGTCTTTATCTATCTACTTTCAGAATGACTCTCCTCCTTGGGCCACCTGCCTCAGGAAAAACAACACTACTAAAAGCACTTTCGGGGAAATTGGGTGATGATTTAAGGGTTTGTCCTTTTCTCTGTCTCCAAGCCATTTTTGTTTGAGTGTACTTAGTATATGAGCCGTGCCTACAAGTTTCTCATTCAATGTGTATTAAAATATGATAATGGGTTTTCAATTAGGAGAGTGGAACTGTCACATACTGTGGTCATGAATTTGAGGAATTTGTACCTCAGAGGACTTCTGCTTATATTAGTCAGCATGATCTTCATTATGGTGAAATGACTGTCCGTGAAACATTGGATTTCGCTGGACGATGCTTGGGAGTTGGAACCAGGTATGACATGCTGGTGGAGCTGTCTAGAAGAGAAAAAACAGCAGGTATCAAACCAGATCCTGAGATTGATGCTTTCATGAAGGCCACTTCTATGGAGGGCGCGGAAACCAGTTTGATTACAGACTATGTTCTCAAGGTTTGTATCCTTGCTCAACTTTTGAGGTTAAATAGTAGTTTTATGTTGATAAGACACAAGTCATACTTATTTTTCCTAATAATATTATCGTTACTATTATTACATTTCAGATTCTTGGATTAGATATATGTGCAGACATTATGGTGGGAGATGATATGAGAAGGGGTATCTCTGGTGGACAAAAGAAGCGTGTAACTACTGGTAAGGCTGAGAGATCTGTGGAATTCATGTCGAATCTAATTTTTTCTTCTTTTTCCTGTGTTGTTACTAAAAAGCATTGATGCACAGGATGGTATTTTCTTGTGATATTATATTGGACAACTCTAATTGGAAATGATTTGTTGAGTGCAGGAGAAATGTTGGTTGGACCAGCAAAAGCATTTTTCATGGATGAAATATCAACAGGGTTGGACAGTTCCACAACCTTCCAAATTATTAAGTTTATGAGGCAGATGGTTCATATTATGGGTGTGACAATGGTCATCTCGCTGTTGCAGCCTGCACCTGAAACATATGATCTTTTTGATGATATTATCCTTCTTTCTGAGGGACACATTGTCTACCAAGGCTCACGAGAAAATGTTCTTGATTTCTTTGAACATATGGGGTTCAAATGTCCAGAAAGGAAAGGTGTTGCAGATTTTCTGCAAGAAGTAACTTCCAAGATGGACCAAGAACAATACTGGTTTAAAAAGAACCAACCTTACAGATATATCTCATCACCTGAGTTTTCCTGTGCTTTCAACACTTTCCACATTGGCCAACGACTTTTAGAATATTTAAGAATTCCTTTTGACAAAAAGACAACTCATCCTGCAGCATTAGTTAAGGAAAAATATGGAATCTCTAATAAGGAGCTCTTTAGGGCTTGCTTTGCAAGGGAATGGATGCTTATGAAGAGAAACAACTTCATATACATATTTAAGACAACCCAAATAACAATCATGGCCACCATTGCGTTCACTGTGTTTTTAAGAACAGAGATGAAGACTGGTGATGTGAGAGACGGAGCCAAATTTTGGGGAGCACTGTTTTTCAGTCTTATTAATGTCATGTTCAATGGGATGCAAGAACTAGCTATGACAGTCTTTAGGCTTCCGGTGTTCTATAAACAAAGGGATTCCTTGTTTTACCCTGGTTGGGCTTTCTCTTTGCCAATTTGGGTCCTTAGGATTCCAATTTCATTTATGGAGTCGGGGATATGGATCATTCTCACTTACTATACCATTGGATTTGCACCTTCTGCCACTAGGTAAGTGCTCAATCAATATCATTCCCGATTTATTAATAAAGTGATGCCAGTCAATGGTGAGCATTAGTTAAACAATCTATCAATTATTCACTTTGTTATGTCCTCTATCTATCCAGGTTTTTCAAACAGTTCTTGGCTTTCTTTGGTGTACATCAGATGGCACTCTCCCTATTTCGTTTCATTGCTGCCCTTGGAAGAACAGAGGTTGTAGCAAATACAATTGGCTCTTTTACCTTGTTGTTGGTGTTTGTCCTTGGTGGTTACATTGTTGCTAAAGGTTCGCAATCAGATAGACTAATTAACATTTTACCTATTTTAGATTTCCTCTATGTTTCATAAATATAAGACATCCATTTTGGTATGCAGATGACATTAAGCCATATATGATATGGGGCTACTATGTTTCTCCCATGATGTATGGACAAAATGCAATTGCTATCAATGAGTTTCTTGATGATAGATGGAGCAAAGTAAGTTTCTGTGGCATAGAAATCCCATTAAGTTTGCTGTATTTAATATTTGTCACATGTTAGCATTTATTTAACTCAAATTATATAAGTTGACTACTTTCAGTACCCAAATAAAATTGAGGAGTTCTATCAACTCACTACATTTCATTCACTTGGTTTAGCCTATCGGAATTTCCACAGTTGGAAAGGTGCTTTTGAAGCAAAGAGGTCTCTACACTGATGAATACTGGTATTGGATATGTATTGCAGCTCTCTTCGGGTTTACTCTTCTGTTCAATGTTTTATTCACTGCAGCACTGACTTATCTAAGTCGTAAGTGAACGGTTTTTATCTTTTGGTTTCATTATGTTTTTGAGAAGGGCATCGAATGTTAACTAATCTTTCCCAATATTGACTCATTTTCAGCCTTTGGTGATACTAAAACTGTGATTGTGGATGATGACTCTGAGAACAATAAGTGTCGACCTGGATCTGATTCAGAAGGTCAGTAATACAGCTTCTACTATTGGTGTATCATAATTGGGATGTTTGTGGGCATTGCAAACATGATTTGTTTTCAAAACGCAAGCACACTTGAAGTGGTTATTAGTTTACAGACGTTACATGTTATGTCTCTTCATGATTTTTCTTTGCTGCTTGGCAATATATTTACTAGAAAATCATGAAGCTAATAGAAAGTTTCTCTTTTCCACTTGTCTCCTCTTTTCATGTGATGCTGTGGGCGTACTAATGTTGCTGTATAAATTATACATTTGTAGTTCTGCTATCAGGTTATTTGATTTTTTAAATTAAACGACTACAGGAATTGATATGCAAGTTAGAAATGTTCATGGAAGTTCCGAAATACAAAGAGCTCAAAGCAATCTAGCCAGAAGAGGAATGGTTTTACCCTTCCAACCTCTTTCACTCACTTTCAATCATGTGAATTACTATGTGGATATGCCTGCGGTATGTCACTTCTGAGGAATTATTTTATTTTAAAGCAACATCTCCTATAAAAAAAGTGAGAGGATTGTTATAGATTCGTTTGTTAACTTTATTGAATTTTACTTCAACTATATGATTTTATGTCAGTTCTTAGTTTTAGATGAGCTTTGTCTGGAAACAATAAATGAGTTGATAGGAGTATATGATGTAAAAAGTAAAAATATGAATTGAATCCCTAAAGCAGAATTCCTTGCTTGTGCTTTCCAGGAAATGAAGGCTCAAGGGGTTGGTGATGAGAGACTCCAATTACTAAGAGATGTTAGTGGAGCATTTAGGCCAGGTGTTCTGACTGCCTTAGTTGGTGTAAGTGGTGCTGGTAAGACTACCTTGATGGATGTCTTAGCAGGAAGAAAAACCGGAGGATATACAGAAGGTAGCATAAGCATTTCTGGTTACCCCAAGAACCAAGCTACTTTTGCTCGTGTCAGCGGTTACTGCGAACAGAATGACATCCATTCACCATATGTTACTGTCCATGAGTCACTTCTGTACTCTGCCTGGCTACGACTTTCTGTAGATATCAACAAGGATACACGAAAGGTAATTCTAATTATTAAAGATAGTTTTATTTATTGTTATTCAACACCTAATTATATACAAATGTCTCTTTATAACAAACTTCATTATGAAAGTTGGAAGTAATTTATATGTTGAGAACTGAAGGGATAAAATTTATCTTTCTATTCCATGCAGATGTTTGTCGAAGAGGTCATGGAGTTGGTTGAACTTAAGCCATTGAGGAATTCTTTAGTTGGTCTTCCAGGAGTTGATGGACTATCCACCGAGCAACGTAAGAGGCTGACAATTGCTGTAGAATTGGTTGCTAATCCCTCTATAATATTTATGGATGAGCCAACATCTGGCCTTGATGCTAGAGCAGCAGCAATAGTTATGCGTACTGTAAGAAACACTGTTGATACAGGACGGACTGTTGTCTGTACAATTCATCAGCCAAGCATAGACATCTTTGAAGCCTTTGATGAGGTATGATAGAGTTTCTCACTACCATGTTTATGTTATTCTATATTTCATGTTGTAGTTTTACAAATGGAATTTACATTTGCTTTGCAGCTCTTTTTAATGAAAAGAGGAGGACAAGTTATTTACGCTGGACCACTTGGCCGACAATCTCACAAGCTTGTTGAATACTTTGAGGTTTTTTAGCCCTTTAGTCAATTCTACTTAAATGAACTATGATTTTGGAGAAAAATCTAGATTAGAACCCAGATTTTTTGATCTACATCATTTTCGATTCGTATAGTTAAGAAGGTTTGACTGAAGGCTAAAATCTCTTGCAGGCTATCCCAGGAGTTCCCAAGATCAAAGAGGGTTACAATCCTGCTACGTGGATGTTGGATGTCACCTCTACTGCAACTGAGGTTCAACAGAACGTTGATTTTGCAGAAATATATGCCAACTCTGATCTCTATAGGTTAGTATAATTTGTAAATTTATGCACATGGTTTTTCTTTTGGCTTAATAACTTGACAAACACATGTTTGCGTGCTTCGTTGTTTTCCTATACTGTTTGTGTTGATTTTCTGCTTCATTCTTTTCTCACTTATTCAGGAGAAATCAAGAACTTATCAAGGAACTAAGCACACCTGAACCGGGGTCCAAAGATCTCTACTTCCCTACCCAATACTCTCAAACTTTTGTAACACAATGCAATGCTTGCTTCTGGAAACAACACAAGTCATACTGGAGGAACTCAAAATTCAATGCTATAAGGTTCTTCATGACAGTTATGATTGGTGTTCTATTTGGTATCATCTTCTTTGGAAAAGGACAGAAATAGTAAGTATATCATTACTATAATGATGTAAATTACATTTTTAGGTTTTGGTTATTTTAGTATTTAGTTGTGTTTGTCGTTCTAGAAACTACATTTGTTTGACACCAAATTGCATGATGTTTTGTCAACAGCTCCACTCAAAAAGACCTTATTAACCTTCTTGGAGCTACATATTCTGCTATTCTTTTCCTTGGAGCTAGCAATGCTTCTGCTGTTCAACCTGTGGTTTCAATTGAAAGAACTGTTTTCTACCGTGAAAGAGCAGCTGGGATGTATTCAGAGTTGCCATATGCATTTGCTCAGGTAATGCATTGGAAGTTACACTTGGACACCCCTTGTTAGTTGTTTGTTTTATAAAGCATTAGTATGTCTTCTTTATTTGATTTTGAAGCATATATTTTGTGTTGCAGGTTGCTATTGAAACAATTTATGTTGCAATCCAAACCATGATATATACTCTTCTCCTGTACTCAATGATCGGCTATGCTTGGGAAGTTGACAAGTTTTTGTACTTCTATTACTTCATATTCATGTGCTTTACCTACTTCTCTATGTACGGGATGATGGTTGTTGCTTTAACTCCGGGTCATCAAATCGCTGCAATTGTCATGTCTTTCTTCCTCAGCTTTTGGAACTTGTTTTCTGGTTTCCTCATCCCCAGGCCGGTATGTATTTCTGAGCCTACTTGGTATTTCCTTAATAGTATCAGAACAGAACATATGTGATAAAAAATGAGTCTGAACCTTAAAAATAGCATGTAAAGGTTATACATAAAAAATCCAAAAATAACATGTTAGGTATACTGTTGGGAAAATCGGGTATATTTTCCCTATTCTAAGTAGTTACTATTCACTTATGATTTAAATGAATAGAACTCAAACTAACCCGATAAAATAATGCTATTGGAAATATAATGCTAAAATAAACTAAAACAGATATTGAAACAAAAATATTAAAGCAGAAAAATAATAACCAGGAAATTTAACGAGGTTCGGTATAAATGTTACCTAGATCCTCGGCGTGGCTGACCACTTTCACTTTATCTCGAATGGATGAACTCCAAAATTACAACTAATTGGGCAAAATTGAGCTAATCAATTACCACTTACAAAAAGGAAAGATTTACAAATTTTGGGATGTTTACAAATGGTGAAGAAGGGCTTTATTTATAGCCACGAATCCAACACCCGTCTTCATTCCTAACCAATGTGGGACTTTTCTACAATTTTCTCACTAGAGCAATATATAACAAATCTCCACCTTAGCGACTTAGTGGTTTTAAATGATTTCTTCAATTTGCTAGATCAATGACGCTTGGTAGCGATTCGAGATGTGTAGGATGTTAATCAAGTCAGACAATGTTTGAACTTGATTGTTATTTGCTACCTTGGTAAATCATGTCTGTGCGGGATTCTCTGTCGTACTAATCTTAGAACTAGTACTCCACCTGTGTGATAATCTCTGTACGAGAAATGATATGACGTCGATGTGCTTTGTCAGTGCGTAGGTAGACTTCAGTTCTTTGCTAAATGAATAGCTTACTCGACTATCACAAAACACCTTAATATGTTTTTGACCAGCTCCCAAGTCTTTAAGCAAACCTCGTAACCAAATAGCTTCCTTCATACGTAAGCGCCATATACTCTGCGCCTCGCAGTAGACAAAGCAATTTGTGACTGCGAGGTAGACTTCTATTGGTAGTCTCTAGCGAAGTAAACCGCACTTAGGTAGTTGGCCGGCGCTTATCTAAATCTCCTGCGTAGTCAGAATCACAATATTCGTGCTTACGCGTTGACCAATGGTATTATCTTTTGAAATACTAAACCAACATTTCTGGTATTTATAATATCTAGTAGAATCCATTTCCATGACCAACCAATGTCCTTTACCAGGGATCATGCATGTACTGCTTTGACAACCTGACCGCATGTGAAATGTCGGTCTTGTACAGACATTGCATACGTCAAGCTACATCAAGCTGCATTTTGCATATGGTACTTTTGCCATATATTCTCAGATTGCATCATTACGAGGAGATAATTGAGCAACAAGCTTAAATTGAGGAACTAGCGGAGTACTTACGAGGTTTTATCTTCATTCATTCATACCAAAAACGTTGTAGTATCTGCTTCAAATATTGACCTACGGGTCAAACTAAGCTTCCCTTCTTCCTGTCTCTGCTTATCTCCAAATACGAGAATCTTCTTGCTTCTCCCAAAATCTTTCATCTCGAACTCGACTTAGTTGAGCCTTGACTTTTCAATTTACTGTAGCTCTTCGATCTGATCAACGTATCATCGACGTACTGATAGGAGATAGACGAAAGACTTCGTTTTGTAGCTTGCGAAAATACACGATGATCGTGTGTGCTTACGGTATACTTTTGTTGCAACATAAAGCCCAGGTCAAATCGTTTTGTACCCTTTGCCTTGGAGATTGCTTCAATCCATACAATGATTTGTTCAAAACTTACTGAAACCAATTCTCTTTACCGTGACAATAAACCCTTTTGGTGAGACATATAGATTTTCTCTTCTAAGTCACCGTGTAAAAACGCGGTTTTCACATCAAGTTGAACTAGTTCCAAGAATCAAATTGTGCTACCCGAGGCCAACAAAATTCTAATGGAAGAATGTTTTACAATGGAGAAAATACCTCGTTATAATCGATTCCTCCTCTTACGAGCGTAGCCATAGCGCATGACCTTGCCTTATGGCGAATACCATCTTTGTTAGGAAATCCATCTTTCTTTGCATACACCGTTTGTATCAATTGTCTTCTTGCCTTTAGGTAGTTGTGTCAACTTTCATGTTTTATTCTTGAAGGGACAAAAGTTCTTCATCCATGGCTTCCTTCCATCTTTCAACTTCGGAGCTTCGATTGCTTCTTTATATATGGAAGGAACATCATCATGTTGAAAGTGCACGAGCCACCGTATTCTTAAGCGAGCAAGTAGGTCTTCCAAAATCCTTGTATCGAGTAGGTACCTTGACATTTTGTCGTGGTCTATCAAGCTGGTTTCTTCTTGTTCTTTGTGGAGGTTCTTGGGTTAAAACCTCTTCATACGATTCATCTTACATTAATGGAGGATCAACTTGTCTTATCTTCGCTACTTGGATTAACAATTTTGCTTTCAAACTCCACTTGTTTCGGAGTTTGCTCGTCTTTCTTCTAAAGTGCCATCAATCTTCTTAGTTACCTTTCTCAACAATGCAAATTCATCAAAGGTAACATCTACTGCTAAAGATTATCCTTTTCGTTTCAAGGCACACTGTAGTCGATATCCGCTAGAACCAGGAAGGGATTCCCGAAAAAAATGGCTTTCTTGGCTCTTGGGTCCAACTTTGATTACGTTACATGGTAGTATGCAATTGAACCAAACACGTGTAAGAAATTGGTAATCTCTCGGGTTTTCCGACCATACCTCCATGGCGTTTTCCTTGAGAAGCGGAACAATGGTAGACGGTTGACGAGATGACATGCGTATGTCACGGCCTCGACCAATCTTGCTTGCCCTAAACCGACATTTGACAACATTGCCGAACCTTTTCAAAAGTCAGGTTCGCGTACGTTGACTCCGTTTTGTTGTGGTGTTTTTGAATAGTGAAGTATCGCACTATCCCTTCTTCTTCTAAACTTTCATAAATGGATCATTTGTGTACTCGGTGCCATTATCAGGACCTCGAGACACTTGATCTTTTACGATCGAGTCTCGATCATCTTCTTCCCGCTTGAGAAAAAAATACCTAACTTCATCCTTTTTCTTCATGAGATACACGCAAACTCTTCGGAGAAGTCATCAGCGAAAGTGACATAATAATGTTTGCCAACTCATGGATGGAGTTCTTGTTGGCCCAATACATCGGTATGGATGTAATCAAAATGCCGCTTTGTATTATGAAGAAGCGGTGTCAAAGCTTACTCTTTTACGCTTACCCGATACACAATGCTCGCGAAATTCCAACTTACGGTTCTCGCACCTTTTAACGAGGCCTTGCTTTACTAGAATTTGTAAAGCTTTTTCACCCGACATGTCCCTGACGCATATGCCCATGACTTGGTAGCTTCTAAATCTCTTTCTTCATCCGGCTGCTGGCGTCTTGTCGATAACCGTACTACGAGGTAGTAGTACAGTTATTCTTCAGGCTCACCTTTCGCCGAAGTGCTCGAGTAACCTTGATGCCACGAATTTTGTATGGTCGCGGTGAAGCGCTTGATTCTAAGACTCCCACGACAATGAGATTCTTCTTCGTATACGGAACATAATGAACATACGTCAAGATCTGGTTGAACCATCTTGATTCTTCAAACGAATTGTACCGATTCCCCGAGAACTTTGCATGGATAATCATTACCGTGAAAATAACTCCACCGTCTAGTTCTTCAAAGTTAAAGAACCACTCCTTGTTGGGAGACATATGGAAAGTACTTTGAATCAAAAATCCAATCACCCGGATGAGATGATGTTGACGAACCAACCAATGCAAAATACGAATTTGAATTGCTTTCGGCTTCTACGTGCGTCGGATTGCCTGACTTTTCCTTTCTTTTGCAGATTCGGAAAATTTTTCTTCCGCCATTTCTTCAAATTACAATAACTAGCAACTATATTCCAATAGCAAACAAACGGAATACAAACAAATGCCTAGGTAGAAAACCTTCGGCTCTGATACCAATTGTTGGAAAAATCGGGTATATTTTCCCTATTTTAAGTAGTTACTATTCACTTATGATGTAAATGAATAGAACTCAAACTAACCCGATAAAATAATGCTATTGGAAATATAATGCTAAAATAAACTAAAACAGATATTGAAACAAAAATATTAAAGCAGAAAAATAATAACACCAGAAATTTAACGAGGTTCGGTATAAATGTTACTTAGATCCTCGGGCGTCGTTGACCACTTTCACTATCTCCAAATGGATGAACTCCAAACTTACAACTAATTGGGCAAAATTGAGCTAATCAATTACCCTTATAAAAGAGAGGAAGATTTACAAATTTTGGGATGTTTACAAATGGTGAAGAAGGGCTTTATTTATAGCCCCAAATCCAACACCCATCTTCATTCCTAACCAATGTGGGACTTTTCTAATTTTCTCACTAAGGAGCATTATATAACATATACATAGCGTGTATAATATATTATATGTACACAATGTACCTAACATATATTCTCTAACATATATTCATTTATATCCAGAGAGTAACTATACACATATGTACACACTACTTACAAGCTAACATGTCATTTTAGAACCAATTTGATTATGTTCAATAGTATATATATATACACATATATATATAGTACGTACAAACTAGCATTCTATTTTGGGACCAAGACCAATTTAATTATGTACAAAATATATATATATATATACTAGTTTGGGGCTTCAATAAGATCACATTCTTTTACTAGTAATAATACTCGATATGTTGAATGCTGCAGCTAATACCTGTATGGTGGAGGTGGTACTATTGGGGTTCTCCCGTTGCTTGGTCAATCTATGGGATTTTTGCATCTCAATTTGGTGACATAAAGGACACATTTCGTGTTGACGGAATAAAAGACAATACGACGTTGAATGTGTTCCTTAAAGACAACTTAGGCTATGATCATGACTTCCTTATTCCAGTTACCGTGGCTCATGTTGGTTGGGTGCTTCTCTTCTTCTTTGTCTTTGCTTATGGCATCAAGTTCCTTAACTTCCAAAGGAGATGATAAAATTTCATTATGTGATTATATCATAGTTTGGTATAGGTACGACGGTTCTGTTGAGAGAGGCTTATATTAAACTTAGAAAGGATAAAAATGACTGTTGTCTTTTTTTCTTCTTTTTTCCTTGGAAGTTCTTATCTTATTTATTCTTCCAAATTTCGTCTGTGATTTTGTTTGACGTGAGATATATTTTTATTATTCACTTTGTACAGTGAATCCTTATGTGAATTGTCTACAAAATAAAACCAGTGTTTAATTTGCTTTTAATGATAGATTCAGAAAGATGCATACATCATTTTTAACGCAATATGAGAATCATTGTTTGCTGACATATATTTCTTGATATTCGAATATTACGTATTCAAGTGAAAATTAGCATAGATAGGTGTCCATAGAATTGAGTTGTTATTGCTTACTTAGGTTTAACTCACCTCATGTGAGCTATAATTTGGCTTTAATACATTTAAATTTTGTGAGTTAAACTGACTTAATTCACTTTCAAATGAATTGAGTTAAATAGTTTATAAGTAAGTTTATTTATATTTTTGAAAACTAAAAAACTAAAAAACTAAAAATATTTATAATTTTATTTTTGGATAAAAATGTAAATATTAATTTTGATTATATTTTGGTAACCAAAAAAAATATATCTATTATCTTTCAAGTGAGGTTTTGATAATAACATTGTGATAATTAGTTTTTAACAAAGATATTTTCTCAAATGAGTTCATGAGTTAACTAAATTAAGTATTTTATTTTATCATTTAAAGGCACCTCTAATTCTAGATTCAATTTTGGCAATAGCATAGAATGCTCTCTTGTTACTATCGAGTAGAGAAATAACAGAAGACCTTGTTGGGAAATAACGCAAATTCTCGATAAGCCAGATTTATGAGAAAGCAAGAATAGAAAAATAACACACAAAATTTGATAACGGAGTTCGGCCAATCTTGCTTACGTCTCGACTATGCAGATCTTTTACTAAAAGGGAGAAATTACACAAGTTGTTTACAACACTCACAACTCACACCCCAATAACACCCAAGAAAATTACTCTCAATTTTCTCTCACAAAAGCTTTTCTCTCTAAGCTTTTCTCTCAATTGGAATGAACACTTTGGATGATTAATTCATTACAATTACACATCTATTTATAGGAAAATTCACTCCTTGAATTACTCCTTAAATTAATGGTTCCTTAAATTGCTACTTGAATTAAGCTTCTTGTTTTGCTACATGAATTGCTCTATGTTTTGCTCCTTGTTTTGCTCCATGTTTTGCTCCTTAATTTGCTTCTTAAATTAAGGAGCTTTATAACAATCTCCAACAGAACTCTTTTCCAAAAAGCCCTTGGTTTTGATTCATGGGATCTAATAAAAGGACATTTGTTTTTTCTTTTTTGAAAATAGAAAATAAAATTATCTAAAATAACGATTAAAATCACAAATCAAATTCTACTAGAAGCAAGCATACGATTAAGGGACAAACTTTGTCCTAAATTGCAATTCAATTGATTTAATTATAATTTAACTATTTTTTATTCTTTATTATGCAACATAATTATAAACCTATCTATTAATAACTGTAACTTTTAGAAGTCTTATCACCTAAGAATTTTCACCATTTCTTACATATTAGTTTACTATTATACGATCACTTGCAAAGTCTAATTTATAAATAACCCAATTAAATAATCTAACATATTTAATTTAAGAATAACTTTAAGTTTTAAAAGAGTAATAATTAAATTAATAACAATTGATTCCTTTGATAATTTTTAATCTATACTATTGATTCTACTTGTGATTAGCATACCACAAGTTGATACTTTCATATTACACTAATTAACAATTATAAATAAAATTATAATCTAACCATAAATACTAATATATAAACAATTAGTAGTTCTCCTAATCATTTAAGAGTAATGTTTTAATATTCATATATAAAATCAATCATATCACCAATTCAATAAAAAAAATAATTAAATCGTATCACCAATTTGAATGGAATCATCATCTTGGTTTCATAAATTTCCTTTAATTGCATATAATTTTTTGATTGTCCATAAGAGTAACTAAAACAAATATAAACTACATAAAAATAAATTAGAAAGGTAGAGGAAGCCTAGGATGGTCATGAATGATTATGGATCTTCCATATGGTCTTCTTCCTCAACTTCTCTCTAGCACTTGTGTAAAGCTCTTGTCTTTATTTGATCTTGGATGTGTTGTTCTATTTTTGCTCCTGATTGGAATCAAAACATATATTTTTGTTCCTTTTTTGCTAGTTTCTTTTCCGAATACATATGTCACACAAAATAAACAAAAAAAGTGTGTTAGAAACATTAAATAAATATAAATGCAATAGAATTTGATACGTAAAACATGTATAAATTAGTAACTATCAAG